>CAKNWT010285906.1:0-12869 GCA_932066315.1 Andricus coriarius | reverse complement strand
TCCTTCAAATGAAAAGTAATTGTGTTTAAATTTTGTGGATAATATTTCGACAATTTGGAAAATATTTTTAAAAAATCATTGTAATTTCCCCATGAAGCTGCAGAAAATGTTCTTATTCTCTTTCAACCTATGAAAATTCTCGAAAAGCTTCCAAATTTTATTTTGAAATCTAAAAAAATGTATAATTTGTTGAAAATTTCTTGAAATACTTCCAAACTACATAATTTTTAATTAATTAATAATTTTTGAGTGTTTGATTTTTTTCAATTGTATCTTTTCAAATGTATTACTGAAAATAAATAATTATTTTAATTTACGTAGAAATGTTAGGAAAATGTTTTCATTCTCCTGAAACATAGCAAATATAAAAAAAGCTTGCACATTTCATTTTGAAATCTAAACAATTTTTTTTTATTTTGCAGGATTAAAAAAAAATTGGTGACAATGCAAATCATTCTAAAAGATATTTAATAGTTCTGAAAATATTTTCGAAATAAGTTCAGTTTTGAAAAGGTTTTCAACTATGTAGAACGAAATATAGATTTTGTTGCATTTGAAATAAATTTTTCAAGTATTTTCAAAGGTTTCAAAACAATGTAATAATGTCGTAAAGATTCTTGGTAAAATTTTCAATATTTGAGAGTTGACCAAGAAACCGATTATCTGAGAATGGCAATTAAATACGAACTCAATAGAACCAAATATCAAGGTCTATGGCTTAATGTCTCTGTTTGTTAAATGTTTAAGAAGAAAATTAGAAACGCAATATTATAAAGTCAATCTGTGCAAAACATTTTTATTTTTGAAAAGAAAGGCTCAGAAACATTGTGAATCCAGAAATCAGTTGCTTTGAAAAAGACACATTCAAAAAGTTCAGTATATGCAAAAACAAACAACAAAAAAAGAAAAAAAAATTGTTTGCATGGAAAGGCCCTAAAATATGTTTCAAAACAACATTGTAATCGGCTCGTTAGGGGCTCTCTTTTCCTTTCTCTTTCTCCGTCTTTTTTATACTACTTTTGGAACCAACATGTTTTGAGATCACTTTAGATCTCCTTATCAGGGTATAATTTTGTAGGATACTACGAGCATATATTTCTATCTTATGTTTAACATTATTAATGTATGTACATATAAGACTGAAGTTTCTTATCGTACTGTTATTTATATTATTTTTAATTTTTAATTTTGCATACAATTTTTTTACTTTTAATTTTCGGTATAAGTGTCAATCCTGAATATTTCGGAAATCTTTTATGCACTTTCATACTTTATTTTAATTGCCAATGAACTGAACATTAAAAGACAATAATTTTAAATGCTTCCTATAAAATTTCGATAAAACTGTCAAAGGCTTTGTTATATTTCGAAAGGTCTCTTTTTAAATTGATTGCATTATTGCCCTCTCTCTTTATGTATAAAATTTCCATGAATTCCCTTTTTCTTTGGTTCCTTTCATTATATAGGACTCTTACACCGTACCAATCGAACTCATGACCATGTGCGGTACTATGTTTCGACAGCACGCTATGATATTTCTGATTTCTATGAAAATTATTCTGATGTTCATCTCTCCTTATTCTTAGTGGTCTCCTTGTTTGGCCTATATATACTGCCTTGCAATTCCTACATTTTATTTTATAAACTACATTTTGTTTTTCCATTTTGTCGCGTACGTCTTTTCTCAATTTAACAGTTCTGTTACTTTTTAATGGATTTCTATAAATTGTATGTAAACCCACTTTTCCGAGTAAACATCTCAAGGACTTTGAAATTTTATCAAAATAATGTAAAACAGCCGTGTTATACTTATCAAACTCTCTTGTCTCTGTGTTAATTAAAATTGTTTCTTTCTGATTTATCTGATGAATTCTATTGTTTATATATTTTTCAATGAACAAAGGTGGATAATGGTTCACAAAAAGAATCTGTTTTCATAGTTCAATATTTTTTTACGGAAACTTTGATGTGATGGTATAGCCCTATCAATCATATTTTTAATATTAGCAATTTTCATTTGTATTGGGTGATTTGACAGAAAGCTCAAATTTCATCCTGAAAATGTTTGTTTTCTGTACGAATCCTTTATAATTTTACCATCATCTGTTTTAACCCGAATCCGCCCACGGGGTCATATATGTTCCGGCGAGCAGTGGTGCATGAAAAACAACTTATCCTGGTCTTTCACATTTAAATCTCGCGCAAAACCGTTGTATACTATTCAGTGAGGTTACACAAATCATTTTAGGCTACTGTTTAGTGCAAGTTGACAACCTTAAGCTGGGGAGGGTATTCTCCATTTCAGCTTGTGTTTGTGGAAAAAAAATTTCTTGTGCGGATTCGGGTTAATCAGCGTTAAATTTAAAAATTCAGCTTATTTTCTTTTTCTAATTCTAAAGTGAATTGTAATCTAGGATCTAGGATCCTAGGATCTAGGATTCAATGAACATTTTAAATAGAATTTTAGTGTGTTGCTTTATGTATACCCATCTTTTTCCAATCGATTCTTTTACTTTATCAAAACGAATGTTTGGGAACATAGCAATTACATCGAAAGAAGCTAGGATATAATCATGAGGAATTGTAATTCCTTTAATGAATTCACGAAAAGCTGTACTATTTTTTATTGTGTTTTTTGAAATTGTAATTGACTTTTTAATGATGTTACTGAGTAATTCTTCTAATATTCTTGTCGGAGAACCTATTGTTGATATTACAGGTCTTAATGGATAATCAACTTTATGTGCTTTAATCAGACCACAAGATAAGGAGAGAACTGAATTTACAGTATCTATATCGCTTTTATTTGTGTTCCCAAGATATCGATTCAATCTGAATTTATTTAAAATCTTAAAAGTAGATTTTTGTAATTTTTAGAGGGTCGTTTTCAATTATTTCAAAACTGTTTTTGTCCTCTAGAATTGTCATCATTTTTTGTTATATTCGCTTTTTGAAATTGCTATTGTAATATTACCCTTATCTGCACTATAGCCTTTATTTAATTCTTTGTCTATAATTGAGAATAATTTGTTATTTGCAATAAAATGTTTAGATAATCCTGATAGTTTGGATCGGAATTCTTGTAATTTATTACTTTGAATTTTGTGAATATTGATCTCTACATCTTTTACAACTTCTAATAATTGGGCAAACTTTTTTCCCCAAAATTTGTTACTGAAACCTTCTCCTAATCTCAAAATGTTGGTCACTTGGAAAGGTATGTCATATTTTCGAAAGATTCAGAAACCATGGGTCCGATTTTTCAGGTGAAAGCGCATAATGAATATTTATATTTAATTTTTGAATGTCACCTTGATTTTGAATTAAATTCTTAAACTTTCTGTCCAGTTTTTTTAGTATTTTGAGTAATTCATTGTCTTTAATAATACAATCTTGAATGACATACGGAGGTATCTGTTCATTTAATTTGTCAAGAGTAAATTTTATTTTACCGTTTAAATTATTAATTTTTTTATGACAGTCACTAATAACCAAATTGGAAATTGATCTTTTGAATTTATTTGTGGTTTCTTGAAATTTGCCTCTACTAGAACATACCGCGCGCTATGCACGCGGAAATTCTATTATTACCTTACTTAAGTACACTCAAATTTAAATCCATTCAGATGTGATATAAGATTTATTAAAATATTTTCAATGCATTTTTGAATTGAATTATTCATCAAATGTAGCTAAATTAGAAGGAATATGCCACCTGTTGAAAATATACAAACACAAAATGAATATAATTAGAAGCATATATCATTTAAATGAAGCTCCATTTCTAAGGCTAAATAGTTATTAAAAATATCGAATCTAATTATTTCCATCTCGAATATAAATTAAATTTTCGTCTATGGTAGAAATTTCATTATATTCATATATTATATTATATCAAACTTTTCGAATATATTGAGACACGGAGTTTTCTAATTAGGCAAAAATCTCTTAAAAACCGTAATTTTTTATTTTCTTGTCATTTTGTATGGCGTCTCTACTTAAATAAACTCTCAATGAATTCCAAGATCTGACTCTTCAAAAAGCTACGTACAGCTGTCCGTGATTGAAAACATTTTTCTCAGATCACTTCCAATTCGATCGAAAGTTTGACCTTGTGATTTGTTGATTGTTATTGCAAATGCTACTTTGACTGGAAATTGTCTCCTTTTGAATGAAAATGGATAAGTATTTTCAAAGTACAGTGTTATCCGACTAAGATAAGCGATTTCGCTCGCTCTACGGCCTGTCAAAATTTCACATCGCAAAACGTTAAGAGAAAATTCTAATACGAGCAATCTAGTCCCATTGCAAAGCCCTTCACTTATGCTTAAATTTCTCATCAGAATTATCACTGCGTATTTTCTCAATCGCGATTCATGAGATGGTAAGCTCGGAGGATTTAAAGTATTCAAATATTCTGTCAATATGGCCTCGTGATTGATGTCTCCTTCGTCGCCCGTTGTTTCCGTACTATCTATACTGGTGTCAATTTGTTCTGTTTCATCATCAAGTAAATTAATGACTTTGCGATTAATCTCATCAACATCTATATTTCTTGCGGAAAGTATAGCGTGTTTTGACGCAATTCTGTATGTTTTGTTATTGACCATATCACCATATATATCTGCAACCAAATCTGAATTAATATCCGCAATACATCTATCGGGAATCAGAATATTTTCCGAATTGTCATTCAAAGTATCATTAGGTATTTTCACATCAACCACCAGCTAACTTCACTTCATTGAGTGCTGAGGGGAAAACAATGGACCATATGCATGGGATTCGGTCCATTTTGCCCTATTTTGCTAATATCTTCGTAAAAACTAATTTTTTCAATATAAGTGTATGGGAAAAATAGTTTTTATTTTTCAAGATCTTTTTAATGGCATAATAAAATGATAATAATCATTATTCATCACGAAGATATTACAAAAATGAAGCTTTGTCCATGCATTTGGTCCCTTGTTTTCAGGGATGTGCAGTTACGCTTAACTGGAGGTTTTTGACGTAAAATACCTAAGTAAAGTATTTTACGTAGTGAACAGGTAAAGTACCTAGTAAATTACGTGCCAAAATGGCGGACCTACAGAACTGTGCATAACCTCACTTTCTTGAATTTCTGGTATCGGCATTCGCAAGACTTTTTTTTCAATGCCTATATTGTTAAGTAAAAAATAATAATGTCAACTAAAGCAAAACACAAGCAAAAGAAAAACACTCCTAGCTTCCATACATTCCATCAGGGATGTGCAGTTACGCATAACTGGAAGTTTTTTACGTACAATACCTAAAGGATGTATATTACATAAAATACCTCAAATATTTAAAATACATGTAGAAAACCTCTGATTGGCTGTCTGACTCAAGTTTTGAATTTCCCGCCTCAGATGTGGCGCCCTTATATATAGAATAAGATGTAATTTACATCATGTAGAAAACTGATAAGGTAAAATACCAGGTAAATTACCGTAGAAAACCAAGTAAATTACCCCGAGTATTTTACTTACCCATCCCTGCTTGTTTTCCGCTCAGCAACCCTCAGCAATCAACGAAGTAAGGTTAGCTGGTGGTTGAAGTGAAAATACCTAATTGCCCATACCAAGAAGGATTTGAGGGAGCAGTCCCATGGAGATATATTAGTAGAATAGTGTAACAGTTTTGTCCAATGAGGTGAGTGCTAGAGCTTGTGCAGACACCAATTGGACATCAATTGGACTGACACAAACGTCCTAGGGACGTGTTTAGAACGTTCTCAGGACGTTAATGTTTTTGTGCCAACTGGATGGTTAGCTACAGTTGGCGCGCTATTCAAAATTGGTGTATCAAACGAACTTAAATGTATTTTTAATTAATTTTCAACAAGTTGATTGTTCAATTTCAGAAAAATGTTGATATTGTATAATGAAACGAATAAAAACGTTATCTCGTTCACATCGATTTTATTGTAGAATAATTATAATGGATCGGCAATTAAGGTTAGAGAATAAACATGTGCAAACTTGGAGAATATTAAAAAGGATACTTACACAGGCTTGCATCCGATTTTGATCGCGTCGATGTACTCATCGGATAAGTATTCGATTTTTTTATTGTTTTCCATTTTTTGGATAAACCACACGCGTTTTTTTTTATTTTTAGCGAGAAATAAGCGACTGAAAAGCGAAAACGACAAACGATTGGTATCACTGCGGCAGTTATGGCAATGCTGCCTCCCTGAGCTACTGCGCATGCGTCAGGGCCGTGCGCTGGTTAGGGGTCGTGCACATAATACGTAACGCGTTTTTCTTTTGTTTATATCGTTCTATCCCTTTTGGCTTCATGGCAATTTTATTCTCGTCTTTATTTAAACAAAAGAAAAACGCGTTACGTATTATGTGCACGATCCCTTAGCTGCAGTTGGCGAGCTATTCAAAATTGGTGTAACAAACAATTCTTGTAATTGATATAAACTAACTTTCATATACATTCTTGTGCATTTTATGATAATTATTTATTTTAATTACAAGAACTGTTTCTAATACCTATTTTGAATTGCGCGCCAACTGCAGCCAACCAGCGCGCGGCCCCAACGCAAGTGCAGCAGCTTAGGGAGCCAATATTGGCTTCACTGCGGACACTGCAAACACACACGCGGTCACTTTCTTTCTCTCTCTCTCTCTCTCTTCTTGTGAATCAAAAATTAATTTGACTAACGTAAATTAATTTTCGTATATAGTAATTGTTTCAGTCATTTTATTTTATTAAATGGTACTTTTTTTATTTTTTATTTTCAAATTTCGCGGGCTTTTACATTGCTACAGTCAATTCTTAGAGTCAATCAATAAGAGTGCAGTAAAAGATCTAACATTAGCTCACTTCTCTCGTTCACATCGATTTTATTCATATGGATTTTTGATGTTCGTGAATTTAAAATGTAATCTGTGTCGTAAATCAAAATTTTTTGTTGGAAAAACTCCATGATTTTTGCATTTTGTGAGAAAGGTTTTCTGGGAATCGATTTAATTTAGTTTTCTGCTTAACGCGTAGAAAGATTTGATCCTTTTAACCGGACATTCACATTAATGCCTAAGCCCCACAATCTGTCAAAATCCGCGAAATTCATGATGATATGTTAAAACTTCTAAGAAACTTCAGCTTCACACTAAATATAAAACAATAAAAGAGAAAAAGACTTATCTCTGCTGTTATGTCGCATATTCCATTGTGAAAGGGAAAAATTTAATCCGTTAGAAATCTTATATGAAATCCATCAGCAAAACACCTATTTTGTAGTCACAATCACCATAAAAATGTTAATAGATAATAATTAACTTTTTTTTACAAAAATACTTTTTATAAATTTGAAACAAATTTGTTGATTTTTTCATTTTACACAATTTTAAAGTTACACTTTAAGTTCACTTTCCAATCTAACAGAATTTTTCGTAATTTTTAATTTTGCACATACTTCTTGAAAAATATTTTTTTTTTAATCTTTACAATTTCGTCTAGAGCGACTAAACCGTACCGGGTCTTCCTGTGTACTGAAATCATTTTAAAAAGAAAAATTAGACGAAGAAAAAACACATTTTGAACATGAAAGATTTTGGTTTGTACGCATTTTCCCAAGAACTCATCTACATTGTAGATTGTAGTGTTAGTGTAACCTTTTTTTTAAACGTACATTCGTTTCTAGACAAGGTACAGTCAACGATCGTAAAAACTACATGGAGAAATTCTTCAGAAACTCGACTTGAAAATATTTTCCCCATTTTTGAAAAAGCAATTATCCCAGTGCCATAGTACTAAATAAATCATTCTATTTAAGTGTTTTCATCTCTAAGTTGCGTTTGCATTTTTTGTAGTTTTATAGATTTTCTCTGAATATTGTAAATTTATTAATTGAAAATTAAAGATTTCTGAAATATCAAAGATAATTTATACAGCACCAAAAATTTCTTTTTTATTACACACAGTAAAGTTTACTGAAGAGTTGAGTCATCGGAAATTTGTTATAATCAAAAAAATGGAGTTTCTGATTAATTATGATGTTATTTGTAAACTCCGGCAACCAAGTTTTCAGCTTGTACCGGAATGCCATGATATACCTTTTTATTAAACAAAAAAATTATACATACAGGGTGTCCCAGACCACCCGTCCACCCCTTTTAAAATCTACAATACCTAATAAAATTAAAAGGTTAGTACCTCTTAGTATTAAATGGACTATGTCCGATCGATTGGATGTTTCAACTTTCGGCTCCCACCGGAAGTGGCCTATTTGAACTGGAAGTCCTTTTTTTCAAATGGAACGACATATTTTTCTTTATTGATTTCGAATCTACGGTAAAAAGTGAGTAACTTTTGTATGAAATTTTTGTTTCTAAATCGTCGTTTTCCACCCCAAAATGCTATCTGAAGTCTTACTGCGCCGTCGTTCGTTTTTCACGTCATCTCGTGCTTAGCCAGTCAGCTTTCGCAATTTTGAAGTGAAATCTTTAGGGATACACTTCGAAACATCCTTCGACTGATAGAGCAAGAGGAGTTTAGAAATTTATTTTTAAAAGAATTTATTAATTTTTGACTGGACTTCTCTAACTCCACAGGGGAACAGTAACATTTCGGAAGGCATTTTCAGGTGGAAAACGACGATTTAGAAAAAAAAATTTCTTACAAAAGTGACCCACTTTTTACCGTAGAATCGAAATCAATAAAGAAAAATATGCCATTCCATTTTAAAAAAAGGACTTCCAGTCCGAATAGGCCACTTCTGGTGGGAGCCGAAAGTTGAAAATACCTCTAATCGATCGGGCATAGTCCATTTACTATTAGGAGGTACAAAACTTTTAATTTTATTAGGTATTTTAGATTTTAAAAGGGGTGGACGGGTGGTCTGGGACACCCTGTATATATATAGTTAAAAGTTTTTCATAAGGACAACCGCCGGTTTTCGCTGGGAGCAGGTGCTAATCTGAAAAATTGCACCCGTTCCCAGCAAAATCGCGGTAAAATTTCATTTGTTACCACGTCTCACGACCGTCAGATAGGTGCTTACAATCTGCGACGAATTCAATACGATGATCCGGCAAAAGTCTCGTGCGCCCTGAGGACACGGAGTGGCCCAAGGACGACTGTCTTCTGCATTCTTCCCGCAAGTATCTTAGCACTTTCTTCAATCTCCTTGGCTATGATGCTTTTGTCAGCTGGTGCCGAAAATTCGATAACGAACATGGCTTTGTCATAGGCCCTTCGGTTCTATTCCTGAGGAATCAAACCGAAACCGAATGGCGACCGTGACGGGACAAGAACCTGCAATCTTCGCACTCGAAGAAGATATAAAAAATAAGGTTAAAGAACCACCGCAGGGTCTCACTGGGAAAAACTGGCATCCAAAAAATGACACCGGCTCCCAGTAGGACCGCGGTAAATCACATTCATGGCAACGTCTCACATCCGTGAGATGGGTGGTCACAGGACACGATGGAATCACAACAACAGGCCGGCGAAACCCTCGTGTGTTTTGAGTACACGAAGCCACCCAAGGATGACAGCTTTCTGCATCCATTTCGCAAGTGCATTGGCATATCTTTAGCACTCGGGTATGGGTTTAAGGTTAAGAACCAGTGATAGTTTCGCACCTCCGAGAGCACCTATCACAAGGACAATTACTTGTACCGAATATTTTGGGTACAGCCGTTGAAACCCCCTTTCAAGCTCTTGATACCTCTCCTCCTTTTCCTTCTCCTTGGCAGTGATGTTGTATTCGGACGGGGCCGAAAATTCGATCTCGAATATAGTTCTTTTCTCGAAATCTTGGAGAACAATGTCAGGCCTCGAGTGTGCAACGGAGACTGCTGTCTGAAAATCGTAGTTCCAGAAAATTTGGCACTTCTTGTTTTGGACAATTGACTCTATCTCCCTTGGAGCGTTCGGCAGGGTAGGGTAGCGGCCAACGCCGTAAGAACGACAAAGATGGTAATAAAGGGCTCTTACGGCCGCATTATGTCTGTAGATTACCTCGTTCCTGCATGGGTGGGACACCCCGATAGTATGTGTTCCAGGTACTCAGAGTGTGCATGACACGCTCTGCACCTATCGCTCGGAACTTCTTGACATAAAAGGCGGTCACGGTATGCTAAGGTGGAAATGACACCGTCCTGGCATGCGAAAATGATACCCTCTATACCTGAATTAAGCCCTGATGATCTGAGGAAAGCAAAAGTTTGCCAAGGGTCTCGGCCGCTTGCTCCGCGGCTTTGTAAAGGAACGCTCCATTGCCAATCATGTCGTGGTTCCGGACCATTTATAGGAGAGGATCTCTGCCATTGGCTACGATATAAGCTGTACTTAGAACAATTCGGTTATGAAGACACTGGAGATTCAGAAGTCCGCGTCCGCCTTGACGGCGTGAAATGTATAATCGCGGAACTGACGAATTGATATGCAAGCTTTTATGCATATGCATGATCTTACGTGTGGTGACATCAAAGGACTTAAGTTCGTTCTTCGTCCATTGAACCACCCCAAACGAGTAGAGTAGAACCGGGACGGCAAGCATGTTAGTCGCAGATATCTTGTTCAAAGCTGACAGATTGGAAGACCAAATCTGTCAAAGAAGATGCTTGTATCTGCTTCGGAGAGACTCCTTTACTGATGTTACGTCCTGAACGCGGCTTTGAGGCACGCCCTGGTATGTATAAGTCTCTCCAGTGTTAAGATGTCTGATAACACCTATATCCACAAGCTCAGGATCCTCAGGAACGCCAACAATCTTTCCGTTCCTCAGATGGATTTTGGCACATTTATCCAATCCAAAATCCATCCCAATCTCTCCTGTGTACTTCGCGACGATATTTATGGCAGTTTGAAGTTTGCCTTTACCAGAGGCATAGAGCTTCAGGTCATCCATATAAAACACACGAGTGACCTTATGCTCGTGCTGCATAGTGTCGCCACCGAGGTATCCAGAAGAAGTTCGTAGTGCGAGAGATACAGGCAGAAGTGTGATGCAAAAAAGCAAAGGGCTCATGGTATCGCCCTGAAAGACGCCCCTCTGGAAGGTGACGCTGTTTTTTGTCACACGATAATTTCCAGATGAGATAGTAAATCTAGTTTTCCAAAGAGTCATTGATCTCTCTAAGCATCTCACTATGTGTGGATGCACCTTCAAGCTTTCCAACAGACAGATGATAAGTCTATGAGAGCTTGAATCGAAAGCTTTCCGGCAGTCAATCCAGGCCACTGACAGGACGCGTTGATGGGCTGCAGCGTCTTTGCAGACACACCTGTCAATTAGCAGGTTCTCTCGACAGCCTGCTACACATTTTTTCGAGCCACGTTGTTCGTACATTTCACGCCACACGGGCTCAATTCGCCGAACCATCCTGTTATTTAGGACAGCTGTAATGATCTTATACAGTGTGTTCAAACAAGTTATTGGCCTGTAATTCTCTGGTTTGGACAAGTTGCCTTTTTTCGGTAGGAGTATAGTGCGTCCTAACACCAGCTACTGCGAAATGGGCGTCTCTAACTTTAAATATGAGGTGAATATGCGGGTCAAATGTTGGTGTGTAGAAGTAAACTTCTTCCACCTGAAGTTCTTGATACAATCTGCTCCAGCACCGGAAAAGTTCTTCGTTCCTCTAAGTGCTTTTTTCACCTCTTCGGCAGTGATTGATGCACATTCCTCCTCAGATTTTATGAGGTCACGAAATTCCTTGAAGCGGATGATATTGTCAGTATTTTCTTTCAACTTAAGTGTTTTCGGGATCTTGTATACCTCTCTTCAAAAAGTCTCTACCACGTTGGGCTTGCGTGGATTTTTGACAGAAACAGGGTGATCATTGAACAGGCGAGATGGGTCAGCGAGAAACTGTTGATTCTCCCTGATCCATCTCTCCCTCTTCTGTATTCTCCTCCTTGCTCCAGATAGCAGCCGCATTTTGTCAACAATATGCTGCTTAATTGTTAGCAGGTTTGACTTGTTTAGTGTGTGATTCAAGATCCTCAGTTCTTGGGAAAAATTTGGAACCCTTTCCGTGAACGGTCTACCAGATTTTATGTAGTGAATCACACATTTAACACGGGACGCATGCTGTGTTGCCCATCCAGTCTTCTTGTTCAGTTGATGTAAGCGTCTTTTGATCTTTTGATCCATCGTAGATTTGAGCCTTCGATTTGAATCAGCCAAAGCTCTCGCAGCACAATAAACTGAGCAATTGATGGTCCAGTGGTCGGATTCTTGCGAGATTTCTCCACGAAGGGAGGCATCAATTTCAGCCAGATCTTTGGGCTTAAGAGGAACTTGCATGTTAATGTTCCTCCTTGTCCTGAAATCGTGATCATTTCTCAGAAGGTGCCTGCTTTCCGCGGTTGGTCTTAATGTCGCTTCCTCATCTTCGGCTGCAACTTGATCAAGCAGCGGTTGGGGAACCGCTCCGCGTACATATCCATTTTTCCAGAGGTAGGCACGTTAATTTCGCAACGATTGAATCGAAACGTGCTGAAGCTCGGGGTGTTTTTGGCACCACAGAGTATGCATACGCGCCATAAAGCCTCGGTGAACAGGGATAATGCTGGCATCGTAGCAGTCTAGCAAGTCATCCTTGAATTGAATCTTCCCCTCAATGTGGGCGCTTCGCCGGTTCGTCGTCGTATTTCTCGGATTATCGGCATTGTTGGCCGATCCATTGTCGAGTGCTCTGCGCGTTCGATCGTATTGAACCGCATTTACAACTTTTTGGTGTTTTGGTGTTGTCATTGTTGTTCCCACGAGCAGCTAGGGAAAGGGTTCGTCCATCCTTGTAGAGCCCTGCATGCAAGGATAAGGCTGCATACTCTGAGAGGTCGCCCGGTATCCTGGAGTCACTGTTTAAGACATCTCACCC
>CAKNWT010285904.1:0-14195 GCA_932066315.1 Andricus coriarius | reverse complement strand
TCTGTCCTTTTAAATCACCAGGGGCGGATGGCATTTATCCAGCGCTCTTACAAAAAGGCATGGATTTGGACGTCCCTCCTCTGACGAAATCATTTAGGGCAAGTATAGCTCTTAAACAAGTGCCAATGGCATGGGAGGATGGCAGAGTGGCCTTCATACCCAAACCGGGGAGGGAGGGTGACACTGCTGCAAAAGATTTCCGACCAATCAGCCTAACGTCTTTCATCCTGAAGACGTTGGAGAGGTTGTTCGAGAGATACATTAGGGATGAGGTGCTCTTGGTCTCCCCGCTGCATAGAGGGCAGCATGCTTTTCAGGCAGGCTGCTCGGTAGAAACTGCACTTCATGCTGTAGTAGCAAAATCGGAGCAGCAGTTGGAACAAAAGGGGTATGCTGTGGGCGTTTTCTTGGATATAGAGGGTGCTTACAGCAATACTCCTCCAGAAGTCATATTTAGAGAGGCTCTGAGATGTGGCGTGCCGGACCAGCTTGTACGCTGGATAGGAAGCATGATACGTCGAAGAGGACTCGAAACCAGATGGGGCGAGGGCCTAGTAAGGGGAATAGCTCCGCGGGCTATGTCCTGTCACCCCTCCTGTGGTGCATTGTTGTGGACGGCCTCCTTCGAAGGCTAAATGAAGAGGGGTATTATACTCAGAGATATGCGGATGACTTTGTGATCCTAGTCAGGGGGGCTCATCTGGAGACGTTGATGGGTCTTATGAGGTCGGCGCTGCGCATTGTAGAGCTCTGGTGCGATAACTCAGGGCTCTCAGTAAATCCTGAAAAGACCAACCTGGTAATTTTCACAAAAAATTATAAAATTCCAAAAGTTGACGCTCCAGTATTTTGTGGTGGGAGGCTGACGTTTTCAGATTCGGTTAGATATCTGAGAGTAATCCTAGATATCAAGCTGAACTGGGCAAAGCACCTGGAGACCCAATGGAGGAAGTTTGGCGTAACTTTTTGGATTTGCAGGAGAGCCTTTGGGTTGACGTGGGAACTAGGGCTTAAATGTTTGCATGGCTCTACTCTGCTGTTCTAAAACCCAGGCTCCTACATGCGGCCGTGGTTTGGTGGCCACAGGCGGAACTTAAAACAATGCAGGACAGGCTGCGAAGATTACAAACGCTAGCATTTAGGGGTTTGACTGGAGCAATGAGGACTGCGCCCACAGCGGCGATAGGATTCATGCTCTGTGAAGAACCCCTACATGTCGCGATAATCGCTAGAGCGGCACATGCGATAGACCGTCTGGCAAAAGCAAATAGGTGGACTCGGGGGACTAGGCACACTAGGCTCCCGAGTGATATTAGTGCATTGCCGATTCTACAGATGAGGCAAGATAAAATAACAAAACGCTTCAACTTTGCCAAAGCTTTCCGAGTCTGCATCCCCAGCAGAGATCTGTGGAAAGCAAATGGTATCCCGCTCCTCCAAGGGGAAATCTGGTATGCAGACGGCTCCAGGGGTGAGGAGGGGTCTGGAGCAGGAGTTTATGACAGCAAGAGAGGGAAAGGGACAGGGATACCACTTGGTCGACACGCTACTGTCTTTCAGGCGGAGGTCCTGGCCGTGCTTCGCTTTGCTGAAACACTAATAGAAGGAACCGCTGCTGGAAGACAGATTACGATCTGTTCCGACAGCCAAGCGATACTAACTGCAATAGGGAAACCAGAAATAACATCAGAACTGGTTTGGGAATGCAAAAAGGCATTAAACCAACTTGCAGAAAGAAATAATGTTGCTCTCATATGGGTTCCTGGGCACACAGGAATCAAGGGCAACGAAACGGCGGACCAGTTGGCAAAACGTGGTGCAGAAAGTGAATACATAGGACCAGAACCGGTACTGGGAATAGCGTCTTGCTGTATCGATTTGGCCATTAAAAGTTGGACCCGAACAAAACACCGGGAATACTGGGAGCAAATTCAAGGTTGCCGTCAGGAGAAATCCATCCTGGGTCATACCAATAGGATGGACAGAGACAGGGGCCCATTTCATGGGACCAGAGGAAATTACAACGCTACCAGTAGGCGACATACTAGGCTTCGTTAAGAGGTCTGGGGTCAACTGCTGAGAGCGAATAAGTAAGTGTGTGGCATAATAGGCTTTATAGCTTGAGCACCAGAGGGGCTCACCATGAGTTCCTCGCCCGTCCTAAAACTAACTAACTAACTAACGATTGCGCTATGCGGAAGTGAGACATAAACCTGGCAAGGAAAGGAAGAGACTAAAATTAACGCGATTGGCCTGAAACCTCTGCGCACAATTTGCGGGAATCTACTGATGGACAAAGTGAGAAACGAAATAATCCTCAAAAAATCTGGTCAAAAAAAGAGCCTATAGTTGACATATAGGAAATAAATCAGTTAGGATGGTTCGGAAAGTTGAAAGAATGAAAGATGACTCATCATTAGGATGAGAATGTAATAATAGGCAAACTTGTTCACTCAAAGAGGATGTACAAATTTGTTATTTATAATTTTTAGAAAGGGTGAGTAGCTTCTTTTCAATCGTAAAAAATAAGAACAAAAATTAAAAATTTAATTTTTGGAAAAATGACACAAGCTACAATAACTTTCTATTTTACAACATTTTTCGCCTGAATCATACCTGCAGATTTGCTCAGAACCATTTTACATTATTATGTGTATTTTCAGTTTAAATCATAAAAACATAACGTTTAAAGTATTTTTATAATTATGAAAAAATTACAATGAAAATATGTATGCTTTAATACCAATGCATACCATGAATTGTGAACCAGCTTGAGATACAGAAATAATTATGATCTACATTTGATATAATAATTTTGAACATAATGTAGAAAAGTTCAAAGTTGGGACAAAATCGAGTACGAAGCACGATATTCGAGATGAGAATAAGCTCATTAAAGCCAAAGGAGTTTTAACTAAAGAGAATTCACAATCACCAAATTACAGTTGTCGACGACTTAACCTTTAATTTTAAAAGGTCAGAGCGCAAATGTGGCGGGAATACAAAGACCGAGTCTCGCTTCACAGGAACTTTAAGTAACATGAATCTAGGACTCCAAATATAACAACATACTGTTTTAATGTTTTTTCATGAAGTTCCTTGCCGTTGTAGATAGGTCATTTTTCAGAAACATTTCTAACACTGCAACTAATTTTTAGTGAACGTAGAGTCAGATAATAATGATGTTTGTGTCGATCTACCGTGAAGAGAATTTTATATTATAATTCAAACTGAAGGATTTCCATTCAATCGCAACAATTCTTAGCGGGAAGATATATTTATAAGATCTCAAACTGACGCATTCTGATAAAATTTTAAGCTGGGTATAAGAAAAAATCAAGAGACTAAAGTACGCGAAAAGTGAATGGAAACACAGGAGCCTCAATTTCGCCGAACTAAATGAATGGATTTGAAGATCATTTATTATTTTGAGTTAACAAACGCGTTAGACAAAATTTTTGTTTTCTCTCTCTTTTCAGGCTTTTTGTTGCTTTATTTAAATGCTCCATTAGATATCATATTTATAATAAATATTGAACTTCTTCTATTTCTGTTCCTTCTTACAGAATTAATAAGTTCCGTAGAGCCAGTACAGACGACTTTGGCGCAGTTATTTCCTGAATACGAGCGAAACGGTTACCTGCCTACTGTCCATTCATTTGAAAATGACACACTTACAAGGACTACTGCATTCACGCAAATAGGTAATCACACTATGCTTCGTCCAATGACAACGCCCGGCCGTGAATTCCTTTTCTTAGCAAGGGGTCATGTCATCTTTGCATGGGTGGCAGGTGACAGATCAGGTAATGACTTGAGGAAAGATTATACTGCACCGCTATGGAGATTGTTTCCCTCACTAGAACACGAAGAACGTTGGGTATTTGACACGACTCGTAACCATTGGGTAACTCTGAATCAAGATGAATTTGACAAATTGGGCTTCGGCCATATTTTGATACTTGTTTTAGTGCAACAATATACTGCTCGTGCACACAGGCTTATACATAACAATCCAGCTATTGACGCAGGAGCACACCGAAAGTGCAATGGGTCGCGAATGACATGCGAATCCTAAATGGAATTGATAAAACCGATATCATTGCCAACCTTCAATTTGATAAGGAGCAAACGCTGAAAACGTTAGGTGTTATGTGGGACGCCAAAAATGATTGTATTGTCTATACTATAACACCGGTCAATGCACATCGCGTAAAATCGAAAAGAGCAATTCTCTCAGAGATTGCAAAAATCTTCGGTCCTTTGGACTACTGGGTCCAATCATTTTATATGAGAACAAAATTATGCAAAAACTTTGATTATTGAAATTAGATTAGGATGAATCCCTTCCTAGCAATGAATTTACCGTTTGGTTGGATTTTTGCAATCAACTCAATTCGATTAATCATGTTTCATTTGAAAGAAAAATTTTGAAAGACGATTTATTATTTTATTAGCGTCAGGTCGCGTTCAATCCACATTGCTCTATGCTAAGTCTCGCGTTGCGCCATTAAAAACGGTTTTGCTCCCACGTTTAGAACTATGTGGAGCTCGACTTCTCGCAAAAATCTCAAATCAGGTCAAAGAAAAAATTGATATTAAATTTCAAGAAACTGTCCTTCGGACTGATTCATCCATCCCTTTACATTGGATTAATACGTCACTACATATGTTGAAAACATTTATCATGAATCGCATTGCAGACATTCAACATAAGTCTAAGGTTGAACAATGGCGCCACGTGCCTTCGATTGATAATCCAGCCGAGGCTGGGAAACACAATATTAAGGAGGGAACAGTAGTTCTCCTGAAGGATGAAAATCTACCTAGCTCCGATGCAATGGTACCTTGGACGGGTTGTTAAAACTCATCCTGGCAAAGATGGAGTGGTTAGAACTGTCACTGTTAAGACTGCAACCGGTGAATTCATGCGATGTGTAAAAAAAAACGGTCTCCGTTACCTATCGACGAAAATGAAGTCAATAAGTAGACGAAATTAAATTGTTGAATTTTTTGACCATAAATTGTGAGTCTTCGGTTATGCCGGACCTAAGTAAATCTGGCAAGAGAATGTCATCTGTTAGAATCGTCGCGTCATATTGTATGTTCAGCACCAACTAAATAAGAAATATCTTATACAAACTCCTAGTTCTTTACTCCACAAAATTAGATATATGAAATTAAGTTAGGGTATATCAGTGGAAGCATCGTTCACAATTTGCACTTTTTCCAGGTAATGCTATCTATTCGGTTTTTCGAATTTCGAATTCAAAGAACTTTCTACGGGCAAAAAAGTGATAGCAAAGTTATTCTGCGTAAATTTTTTTAGGATGGACAACAAGGTAAACTTAGTAATGTGTACAAGTTTTTCAAGAAAGCTACTATTTTTCAAAAATGAGCAAAAAACGTTGTTTTTTAAAATAATTATTTTTTGTCATTTCGGATGCCAAACCACAGAATTTCTTCAGATTGGCTCAATTGATTACATTAATATGAGAGTTGAAAGGATTTTTTTTTCAAGTTCGTTGCCACGCAATTTCTGACAAATGGGAAATAACATCAAAAGCCGATTGTGCTACGGGTATTATTTCCGAGGTTTGATCAAAAATGGTCAAGTTAGATTAATTAGGAAAATATTATGTTTGCAATATCCCGAATACCGTTGAACTGCAATAATTTACGTTAGGGTGGGATAAAGCTGCTAGAACTAATCAAATGTAAGCTGGCATCCAAAAAAGTTCAGAAAACAACAATTTTAAAATCGGTTAATATGTTCTGTTTTCCTTTTTTATTTGAACATTCAGAATAGCTTTCGTATTGTTACAAAAATTGTTAAATATTTTTATAAGTAAGGTAAATGTTCCAGTTATCGTGACGGTCATAATAATCGTGAAACTAATTTATAATTTGAATTTATTGTTAAAAAATATGTTAAAAGTAACATTTAATAAAAACCACGTTTATCTTCAGCATATTATATTAGAAAATAGAACTTAAATTCACTTGAATTAAATAAAAAGTAAGAAAATTGGCATAACGATTACTGGGAGAAATGTCACGATTACTAGTATGTTTAACTTACTGAAAATAATAAAAATGAAAATAAATGTTTTGCTCAGTTGAAATATTTTTTTAAATCTGCAAAAAGTGGTTTTTTGTTTGTTCATTGAGTCATATGCACACATTTTGGAAAAAGTTAAATATATCGAACCTGAGCTCCTTTGAATTATCAAGTCAAAAAAAAAAGAACTGGTGCAAACATCGAAAAGAACGAAGTAAAAAAGACTAAAAAATGTATTGCATTTGTATTTCTGTTAATATTTGGTACGTAAATAAAAAATATAGTTCACTTTATGCATTTTCCTTGTTGAAAATTATTATTATGAACAAAATTATAAGCAGTTGCAATATAAACTTCAAAAATGGCTTTCAACGGGAAATCGGTCGGGGCCAGGTCGGGTACCGATCGGGCGATCAGACCGGGCACCAGATCTGGCTCCAATCAGGCCGTGTGCTTTAACAGCGATGAAGCAGACCAGGCCAGGCCGGATTTGGCCTAGTCTGGGCCATAGAAAAACTTCCGCACGGGTAGTGTCGAAAATTTGTCTTTTTTTGAAAATTCATCTCTCTTTGCAAAAATGTTATCATTTTTGGTGAAAAATGCAACTGCTCGGTTAGAAACTAATCTTTTTCGGTTGATAATTCACCTTTTTTTAATGCACATTTTTGGTTTTGAGTGAAAAATTTATTTCCTGGCTTGAACACTTAACTATTTTGTTAAAAATTCTTTCTTTTTGGTAAAAAATTAATCCTCATGCATGATAATTAAACTATCTGATGGAAAAATGTAGTACTTTGTTGAAAATTTGCCTTTTTTTAAGTGTTACTGATTTTTATTTAAAATTAAAGTTGAAAAAACATTCACTTATGCAGTTTTTTTCTTAAATAAATTTATATTTATGAATGCTTCGAGTGAAATGAGACATAAATTAAAAAATAATAATAATCTACATGAAATCAGATATCATGTTAAGCTCATTGAGGGTCAATGTAAATATAAAAATTTGAATTGAGAATTGAGAAGAAATCCATTTTATCATGATTAATTTTTGCATAAAAAGCAAAAAATTCATTCACAATTTAAAAATAAACTTAAAAAAATCTCACTTTTCGACTGATCAGAAACAAGAATGACACAATTAGTAAAGAGGAAGAAAAAGGGAAAAAGTCAACCAAAAACCAACCTCTCACTTTTTCCTCCCACCGTCCTTTTTATACTGCGAGGGGACTAACATGTTTCGAGGCCAATTAAGACCTCATCAGGAATCATTTATAGGGAATAACTAAAGGTATAAAAGAATTATATGCCTGTAAAGAAAATATTTCCATCAGTATGAATTGAAAAAATGGATTCAGTTTAATGTAATCAAATATATGTACTGAGAAATTGATTGTTTGATAGAAAGTAAATTCCTTCTGTTATCTAGTCAAAGGAAATTACTTTAACCACTCAATGAATCTATCCCTTACTTTATCATACCTTGAGAGATCCCTTTTTAAATTAATCCATGAATTTTGCATTTGATCTGAAAGCATTGCTGTAAAATTGTTGATCTTAATTTTTAACCAAAAATGTCCAAGCGTGCCGGCCTCAAATTTCATTCACTATCACCGTCCTTGCATGGACACCGGTGCGGAGATTGGCGAGAATTTCACAAGTTTTCTACTTCAATTCATCACGTGCTGTGGCATAGGAAACTTGCGGAAAAAAGTGAAAATAGCAAGATGTAATCTTTGGAATTTTATATTTATTTTAACCTAATAGAACTTTAAAAACCTCAACGAATTTTGAAGATATTCGTTGTCGGCAAATTCTTCTTTTCGGTTTGATTATTATTTAGCTATTTGTCGGAGAATGTATGTAATTGTTGAAAACTCATTTTTTTATTTGAAATTTATGGAATCAATTAAAAATTAATTTTATTAATGAAACTTCAGGGAAAAATATCAAATCTCTTCATAATAATTATTGATCATTGTTAAAAAATGTAAAAGCTTTATCACATGAATTCATCATACAGTTATGTTCAATATTTGAAACCTTGAAATAGATAAAGTCGCAACAATAAATATATATATATATATATATATATATATATATATATATACTTTTATTCTAACATACGGTGTCTTTTTCACTCCATTCAAAACAAACATTTAATTTTTAAATTGAAAATAGTCACAAAAGTTATCTTCAGAAAAGTCTTAATTATTTTTGAAGTACTTTTAACGAAACGGTCCTAAAATTTCTTTTCGTGAAAAGGATCATAAATTTTCAAATTCAATGAATCAACAGAAATTACATTAAAAAAAACGTCAGGTTATGTTTCAGGCCACATAATAATATTAAAGAACTATCAAGTTCTACCCCTACTACTTTGAACTAATTGGTTCTGAAGATTCTCAATCTAAAACAGCTAAATGCATTTTTAAACGTAACCTCTTGTATTTCTGTCGAAACAGTTTCGAAGTTGCTAATTGTAAAACAACCAATAATTTTTTTAATTACTAATAGTCTCAAAATTCACCTTTAGGAAACTCTCTGTTATTTTCCCAGCCTCATAAAAATATTTAGAAGTTCTAAAAATGCACCCCTAGTTCCCAGCCTCATAAAAATACTTAGAAGTTCTAAAAATGCACCCCTAGTACTGTCGACAAAATAGTTTCCTAAATTCTTCATTTGAAGCAGCTGATAATTTTTTCAATTTAATATCTGAGGTTTGCTCAATACTATTATTATGGGGTTTATAACATATTCCGGAGTGTTTCAAAGAATAGAATGATGTACCGAAAATTGAATACCATATAAGAAGTAGGTATTTTCTTTAATATAATGTCAATGAAAAATATAGTTTTTTTTTTAAATCTACTCAATAGAGTTATGCGGCATTAGGCTTTGATTTCGTCTATAGTTTTTTTAATTTTTTTAAAAATCGAAAATGGATCTAGGATAATTTGCATGTATTTTTGTCGTGTACCAGAAACTTAAAAAAAATTAATAAACCTAATTTATCAAAAAATTAATTTATTGCTTTTTATAAATTTTGAAAATTTTGAAAATTAGATACTACAACATTACAACATTCAGATAACTACCTATACAGACAGACATATCGACAGACAGATACCGACAAAATTGTATGGTTTCTGGACTCTGAGAGTACTGAAACGTAAAGATCAGTTAAAAACTAGAGATCGGAAATTTGGCCGATTACATTACACTCTCACGTATGATAATGTAAAGATTTATTTGCTGTTTTACATGGAGAATTTCGGGAACTATTTCGCTAAAGTACTAGGGTGGAAATGTGGATGTTGCCTAATATCCTTATGAGGTTAGAAACATCAAATGGAGTTTTATAAAGGTGACTTTGATTATTTCTTTAATTACAAAATTTATTAGTGGTTTTAGATTTAGAAATTTCGGAACTCTTACGTTAAAAGTACTAGGATTGGAATTACGTGGCTGTTTAATATCATTATGAAGGTTGGAATATAACTTCGCGTTTTCTTGAGATGAAGTTTGTAACTAGTTTTAATTTTAAGAATATTTTGGTTGTTTTATTAATTTTAAAAGATTGAAATAAATTGATTTAGTTGAAAATCAATGTATACTGTAAGGAAACATAAGTACAAAATGGCATGCCTAGTATTTTTCAACTATCAGTTTCTCCCCTAACATTTTTTATAGGTTTCCTTATGATTTTCTCGGTGGTTACGATAAAACGACAGAAATAAAATCACAAGCCGCTCAAAAATAATAATTTTTGATTATTTTATCACATGAATATATTGTACAATTATGTGCAATAATTAAAGGTACGGAAGATATACAGTCGGACCAATAAAGATCTCTTTTTCTAGCATCTTTTTTTAAGCTATAAGTGTACGCTGATGTAATTTTTCAAATGTCGCTTTTTCTCTGAATAAACAGATATGCAATAAAATGTAATAAAGCATCTATACGAAATTTTATTTTTATATAAGCGTGTGGGTGGCTTCGCTTCATAAAGTAATTATTCGCCACCCATATAGCGCGTGAAGAATTTTTCAGGTGAGCGGGCCAGGAGGTGAGAAAGGGGGAGTGGTGAAATCCAAATAGTCTTCGTGGTATATGGAGAACCCACTAGTACATATACAGAAGAATCTTGTGGAAAATTCCTTTTCTCCGTAAATCAGCATCAACGACTGTCATCGAGTATAATAAAAAAGAATGAAGAAAACCGCCACGGGTCCATTCCTCGCTGTTGCCATTTTCCTGGATTCTATTGGTAAATACACAATAATATAATATCATATCTATAACTTTCAGTACGTTACTACCTACAGGGAGAAATTAGGATAATTTAAGACCTAAAAGTGATAAATGTCATATTCATCATCCTTGCATGATAAATTTGTTTTCAATCATGAAAACGCTACACTATTATGCAGATTCATTAAACTTTCTTCAAATGTTTTTAATTATACATTAACTAAGACCATATTAGATTCATTCGGTTCTATATAAGTTCCCAGCCGTATTTAACGTAGATAGTTATAGGCTGAGGGCCGAGGTGTCAAAGTTCCACGATTATTCATTAGGGGTGCCGGAGGTTCTAGGCAAAATCCACGTCAACGCATGTCCTCCTGCACCTGCGGATTTCGTTTGCAAAAAACATGAGAAAATAGAAAATTCGAACACCACAAATATCCAGATTTTCATAAAATATTGAATAAGTCCAGGCGCACAGAGGATTCAGTGAGGGGGGGAGGGGGTGCGTAAAAGTTCACGTTTTACACGAGAGAGAGGAGTGCAAATCATAAAAAAATGTCCACTTGAAATGTGGATGGCCCCTACTTAAGGATAACTGTACTACTTCCGTAAGAAAATAACACAGACCGACAATTTTTAGAACCAGAAACCAGAGTATACTTGTCCGGAGGTTTTGGGTGCGCTGAAGACAAATCTGGCCTCAGAATTGCTCTCTCACGTCAGAATCTTGAGATATCCTAACCTAAAAGTGCAAAAATCGCGATTTTAGCCTATATTTGAGGTCATGTAGCATCGCTATATTATTTTTGTTCGAAAAACTACAGCCAGCACCTTAAATTACAAGCCTTGCGCTTTCAAATGCACTTTGGTTCGCTCAAATATATATATTTTTTTGAGATATTCTTTTTTGGAATTCCGAAGTTACATGAATTCCTGAGGTTTGTACACCTTCACGTTTAGCAACCGCAAAAATTAAATATCTCAAACAAAAAAAAAAGATATATTTGAGCGAACTAAAGTGCATTTGAAAGCGCGATAGTTGTTCTTTAAGGTGCTAGCTGTAGTTTTTCGAAAAAAAATAATATAGCGATGCTACATCACCTTAAATATAGGCTAAAATCGCAATTTTCGCACATTTACGTTAGGATATCTCGAGACCTTCGGACAAGTGTACTCTGGTTTCTGGTTCCAACATTTTGTCAAATTTTGTCGGCCTGTGTAATTTTTATAAAAACGTTACCAATACTAAAAAATCGTTTAAAAAATAAAATAAGCTATTGTGATTTGAGATCGAATGAAAATTTCGATTTTTGGCTCAGACGGAGGAAGCGAGTTTCTAACATTTCATAAACTGTTTTAATTTTGCATGCACTCCTTTTCAGTTTTGAAAAAGAGATTCAAAAAGTAAATTAACAAATATTCAAAAAGTTAGCCCAATTCCCAAAATTAAAACTTCTTAATTAAAAAATATCTCTTTTCCTATAATTGAGAAGAATCACGGAGAGTCCAGCTTTTTAGAGTGAATTGGAAATCTATTTATAGAACCTAATTGATAAATATCCAGTCTCATCAAATAGAATCTAAGCGACATAATATGGAAAGCTTTCATTTTTGTCAACTAACAATTTACGCAGTAGGTACGATCTAAGATTGTTTGTCTTCTTTCACGTTGGAGATGCGTAGAGGAGCGGAGAGATTGTATTTGAAATGAGTCTTATCAAAGATTACTTAAGGTTTGCAGAATACTTTGTTCTAATACCAGATTTCTTAGAATTCATATTCTCTTAAATGAGATTTTAATTTATCTGATTCTCAGGTACTTCAAGGTCCAGTTTTGAACCAACCAATTCACAAACAGTTTATAGCTACATTATATTATTTTCAACTAAAAACATAAGCATTGTTTTGCCCAATTCCACTCAGAGAATTTTTAAAAAGAATGATTCTGTCTTGAAACATTACTTATTTCAAATGACACGAACAGACACTATTTTTGAATTAGGATTGTGAGTTTAGGACATTAAGTAATTTAAATTACTAAAAATTAAATATTATTCAATTCTAAAAAATGAAAATGGCAAACAACAAAAGTCAAAACTTTTAGTATGAAAAGTGCATATCGATAACTGTAATTTGGTGATTGTGAATTCTGTTCTGCCAAAGCTCCTTCGACTTTAATGAACACATTCTTAGCACGTATATACAAGTGACAATACAAAAGTTACATACCTTTTGTGTTGTGTCTTGTGTTGTTTTTTCAAAAACTGATATTTTAACGCTATTTTTCACCGATTAAACCTCCACCTGTAACACTTTGCATGATTAATTTAAAATTAATTTGTATCAAAATAAATCTATTGCCATTCCTTCTTAAAGAATGATTGAATTCATATATGAAGATCGCGAAGGAATTATTTTTCGAATAAAACCGTCAGTTTCCTTTTTTAAATTAAATGAATTACTTCTTTTGATTTTTATAAACAAATTAATTGATAAAACTAACATTTACTGAATTTTTGGTGTTTGAATGCATTATTTATAGAGATTTCTCCGTTGAATTGCATGAAAGTAAAAGTTTCTCATAGCCGATAATTACACGAGAACAACTGTAATTATTATGATTAATTGTCTTGAATAAATTAACCTATATCGCATTCTAAAATCAAAAATCTGGTATGAGATGAAGATTTAACTACTTCGTTCAACTTGAACTAATTTGTTAAGAATTCATGTTTTTTGGTTTAAAATTCATTGACTTACAAGAGGAACGCCATTAACCGGGGATATGGATTTCAATCATATTTAGTGCACGAAGAGGTCTTAATTTAAGGTGGCAAATGTTGAAATCGTTTAATTATATAGAAAGCGGTTTACGATAAAAATGGTTAAAACTGCGACTGAAGTGTGTGGTATGGCGGTTATAGGAAGAAAGTTTGTTGATACATGGTGGAATGATGAAATCGAGGCTGCACGACAAGGAAAAAAAGAAGCGTACAAGAGAACTTTGAACGTTACAGGTCTTTGCGATGAGGAGAGAAATAGGCTCAAAAATGATTACAGACACAAAAATGGGAAAGTTATACGACTGGTCAAGGTGAGTAAAGATACAGTCAGAACAAAAGAAGAGAAGAAGATACAAAGCGACTTTGAAAGAAGCAAGAAAGTAATATTTCAAAAGATGGAGGGAAGTGAAAATACAGAGTTTGTCAGCATGAGAAATAGCACAGGTGAAATGCTATAGGATACAGACGGGATAGTATAAGCTTTGAAAGACACTTTTAAATAATAATGAGGAGATGAAGCTACAGTACAACAGAACTGCGACATGGAACATAATAATTCAGAAAACCCAATTGAGTCAGTTAAGTACCGTAAGTAAAATATACTCAAAAATACGTATCTGCAGGGTGATAAAAGTAACAGAAGAAAATATATGGGAAGTCCAAAGTTGATTTATGCCAGGAAGATCATACACAGATCAAATATTTAGCTTAAGACACATCACAAAAAAATTTTAAATTGGGAAAGAAAGTTTTTTTTGTTCGTTTGTTGACCTAGAATAGCATATTGTGTATCGAGGGCGTGAAGAAGGCTTTTCTGTCGAGTGTGAATTTGCTGCAAGAGCAGGCTCTACCAACTCAATGGTAAAATTTGAAGAAGCAAGGGCGCCATCAGACGGTGACACAGGACATTAAGATAAGATAAAAGATGGCGTCCAGATAATATCCAGATGACTTCTAGATAATTGAATTCAAAATTAAATAAAATTAAATCAAAGTAAAGAAACCAATGCAAAAATCAAATAAAAATATTTATGAAGTTAAAAGAAATATTCTTCATATATTTTTATTTTATTTTTGCATTGTTTTCTTTGTGAAAT
>CAKNWT010285903.1:0-11215 GCA_932066315.1 Andricus coriarius | reverse complement strand
AAACCATAAAATTGTATTGTTACAAAAAATCAATCTTAAAGGAATTCATTTTTCTAGAACTTTTTTAGATAAACAATTTTATTCCTTTGGCTTTTTTCGTATTCTAGCCATTTTGGAAAAAAACGGGAATTTTTGTTTTTCAGACAAAAAAACTTATCTTTTCTCACCAAGGTGTGGAATATCACAGGATGTAATATCACGAAATATGCTCTTTACACCAGGAATAAATTAGCAAAAAATCAAGAGAAAAAAAGGTGGAATGTTGAATATTATTATTGATTTTGAATATTTTTAGAAAAATTGCCGCCATTTTGTCACTTTTCTTTAATTCTCCAACGAATTACGAACGGCGAAAAATTATATTAGAATCATATATATTCCAAATAGGAAATTCCCGAATAATATAATGACTGAACAGTTTATAATATTCTCGAATTATAAAATTTCTGAATTTAAAAAACAAAAAAAATCGGGAGTTTCGTATTTTGTCAATTTTATAATTTCGAAAATTCTATTTTTCGGGAATTTTATTTTTCAGGATTCTGTAGTCGTTCCGTATTTTTAATATATTGCAACAATAATATATGAAGAAGGTTTACATTAAAATAATTTTTATTGATTTTGAATTACAATAAAATATTTAGAACTAAAACATTGTTTTTTATTTCACTAAAAAAAATTTCGGTGTCTGAATTGCGTGAAAATGTTTTATATCGTACCTAAATTTGTGTCTGTATAGTGAGAAACACAATAAAAATATTTAAAAATAAATTTCTCACTATATACAGACAACAATTGAGATATACATACTGGAAAGCATTTTTACTCCAGATACAGAGAAACAAAATTTATTTGATCGTGATTATAAAAAGCGATATGTCGTGTCAATTTTTTTTCTTCTTCATACATTATTGTTGCAACATATTGAAAGTTAATTCCCGAAAACATACATCACACATTTATTAGTAATATACTCGAGAAAATTGATACTACTCTAAGAAAATAGTGAAAAAGTTAAGTTTTTAAGATTGAATTAAGAAAAGATTATAAACGTTTGTATATTATTTCACTGATAAGCTCTAAAATGTTAAAAGTGACGTAAAAGCTAGAGAATCATTCCAAAAATTACAGTTTTTTTTTCTGATCGATAGAAAGTTTACAAGCATTGTTCATCCTATGGCTTAGAACAAAATTTCAGTATTCATTCCAATGTCTTAGAAGGCCTGGTAATTTTCAGGTCAACATGTGAAATTTTTTTTTTTATTCCATATCTGTTCTTATATAATTCTTAATATAAACTTGAATCTCATAAAAAATGATTTGGCCTTTAAATAAAAAAGTGTCGTTTTTAGTGCTTTTTTTACTAAATCTACGCGATGCAGAGACGGAAGAATTTTTGTTTTTAATGAAACTTTACAGGAGTGTTTTTGACTCCTAAAAAAAGGTATTCATCCCTATATTCTCTATTAAAATTATCCTAATTTTTTTCGATAAGCCCTATTGTGCAAGCCAAAAATAACAAATACAGAAAGTGTGACCTAACCTCAAATCAACAAAGGATCGCAAGACCACAAGAGAACGAAAAGTACGATAAACTTTAACTGCTGTTTATCAAATAGTTTAATTCAATCTTCAGATATAATTAAGTGTTATTATCATGTGTATAAACAACAGTTTTTGTTTAGACGCTTATTATTTTAAACGTTCAAAAATAAGCGAATTGTATACTCAATTTATAAAAATTACCTTGTACAAGATTAAATGAAGAGGAAGATGATTGTGATGTAGAGTCATCTCTTGCGGTGAAATCCATTTGGAATTGAGACATCAAATCATATTTTCGTAAGTCTCATAAATTTGTACGATTTTACCACAAACGTCACACTACAATTCATGTTCATTCCCAACTATTCCCAACTGTTCCAATTTCCCATCGTCGATTTTTATTCCATTCTCCAGCCAGCGCCATCGCACCAGACCATATCCCATATACAATACACCACAAACACATACACGAGCTGCAATGCATGTTATTCTTAAAGCCAAACATTGTTCTTAATAATGCAGAAAAGAACAAAAATCTTGTTGAATAAAATAGTATTTAGACAGGGTGGCCATTTTAATCGAGGGAAAAAATTCCCGGTAAAAAGGAATAAAAAAAAATGACTGAAAAATCCCGAAAAATAAAATTCCCAAATAATGAAATTTCTGAACAGTTTTTAGCAATATTACCGAATTGGAAAATTCCTGAATAATAAAATTCGCGGGACGACTACAAATTCCCGAAACATAAACTTCCCCACACTGTAAAATTACCAAATAATAAAATTCCCAGACAGTTTATAATATTACCGAATAATAAAATTCCCAACAGTTTACAATATTAACAAATTTGAAAATTCCCCACAGAAAATTGCTGAATTATAAATTTCCCGAATTTAAACAATTAAACTTTTTTTTAATAAAATATTTGATTATTGTATTTTTAATAAAAAAATAATATTTATAACAAAATGTTTACTTGTTTAAATTCGGGAATTTTCTAGTTTGGTTATTTTATAATTCGGTAATTTTCTGTCCGGAATTTTATTATTCGGGCATTTTCCTAGTCGGGAATTTCCCTGTCGGGAATTTTATTTTTCGGGATTTTTCAGTCGTCCCAAATTCGCGACAGTTTGTAATATTACTGAATTTGAAAATTGCCGAATAATAAAATTCCTGACAGAAAATTGCCGAATTATAGAATATCCGAACATTACAATTTCCGAATTATGAAACGCCTGAATATGAACAGTTAAATTTTTGTTTACAAATAAAAAAATTTAATTGTAATAATTTAATTAATTTTATAAACATTTTTTTTAAAACAAACATTTAATTGTTATTTATGTATTATTTTGTTGTATTCAATTTAAATTTAAATATTCTCTTAAAAACTCATTTTTAAAAACAAAAAATCATAAAAAATGTTCCCAGGAATCTTGAGAAACTTGCTTAAATATCTTTGAACCTTTCAAAAAACTAAAAAGCTTCAAAATTTAATCTCGAAATCTTCAAAAATCTGCCTTTTGTTAACAATTTTGTTTAAATCTTTAAATTTTAAACTATTTTAGAGCTTTTAAATATATTTTAAAATTATTAAAATGTTTAAAGTCCTGAAAAATTAAAAAAATTCCAGATTCTGTTTGAAAATCTTTTGAAATGTTTTAAAATCTTCTTAAATATTTTCTTAAAACTAATTTTTAAAATAAGAAATCATTTAATCTTTTTCCAAGAATCTTGAGAATTTTTTAAATATATTGACAATTCTCTCTGAAAATTCTAGCATACATTCTAATCTACATTTTTTAAAACAAATTTGGAAATATTTTCAAAATTTAAATTATTTCAGGGGGTTTAAAATATCGTTTAGAATGATTTGAATTTTTCCTAACATTTTTTTAAAATCCTGAAAAAATAAAAAAAATACCTTAAAATCTTCTCAATTCCGTTTTGATATAACTTTTGGAATATTTTGAACTGTTTTGAAATTCTTATTTATATCAGAGCTTATAAAATTCTTTTAAAATAATTTGAATTTTTCCAAAAAAGTTTTGAAACTCCTAAAAATAACAAAAAAATGCTTTAGAATCTTCAAGATTCTGTTTTGACAATTTTGGAAATATTTTTAAAAATTAATTTTTCAAAATAAAAAATCATTTAATATTTTCCCATGAATCTTTAGATAATTTTTTTGAATATCTTGAAACGTCTCAAAATCCTTAAATAGCTTCAAAATTTTATTTCGAAATCTTTAAAAATCTACATTTTGTTTTAAATTTGTTCAAATCTGTTCAAATTTTAATTTATAAATATCTTTTAAAATGATCGGAATTTTTCCTACCATTTTTTAAAAATTCTGAAATTTTGTTTAAATTGCCTTAAAATCTTCTCCATTCTGTTTTGATATAATTTTGAAAATATTTTGAAATTTTAAAATGTTTCAAAGCTTATAATTATTTTAATATCTTACAATCTCTCAAAATCCTTTAAAAAAGTTCGAAATTTTGTTTCAAAATTTAAAAAATCTACATTTTGTTAACAATTTTTTAAAATCTTTTCAAATTTTAAATTAAATTTGAACATTTTTTTATAATGATTTGAATTTGTCCACAAATTATTTTTAAATCCTGAAAGATTAAAAAAATTGCCTTAAAATCTTCCAGATTCAGTTTTGACAATTTTGGAAATCTTTTTAAATATTCTTTTAAAATAAAGGTTTCAAAATGAAAAAACTGATTTAAAGTTTTCCCAAAAATCTTTAAAACATTTTTTCGATTATCTTGGCACGTCTCAAACTTTTATTTCGAAATCTTCAAAAATCTAAAAATTAAGGTATTGTTGAAATATGGTATTGTTGAAATCTTTTTCTGGTTTAAATGGCACTGTAAAGTTTAACAGATTCAAAAGGCTATTTGATTTATAATTGCTCATTTTAAATAGTCAAATATTGCTAAATATTATAAAATTTCAAATTCAAAGGGTTAAAAATGGAATGTTTTAGACTCAACAAATATTTTTAATTGAATAAGAGCGTTTTAATTATGGATTTATTAATTTAAAGTTATATTTAAAAAATTTAAATAGTTTAAAAGGTTTCAATCGGACGTTTACATTTGCATGACTATCAAGTATTTCCAATAAAAGCAGTTTTGTTTTTAACGTGAAAGTATGTAAATTTTTTTTAGTATGTTCAATTTTTAATTCTCAAACGTTATAATTCTTTGAATTGAAAATGTATGCTTAAAAAAAATATCTAAAATGGAAATTTTGTATAGCAAAATGTTTTAGAATTAGGATTTGTAAACTGAATGATTTCATAATTTAAAAAGTTGACAATTGAACTTATATTAAAAACAAGTTCAAATGCAATTTATTCTAAATTGTATTATATTATGTGATATTTAAAGTGATTGGACAGATTTTTTTAATTTGTAAAATTCTCAGTCAACAAACAAATTCCCGGGTTTCCTGGTCTTAAAAAATTCCTAGTCCAGTGGCAACCCTGTAGAAATAAGTCAATTTTTAAAAGCTATTCAAATATAGTAAGTATAAGAATTTTATGTGTGCATAAATTGTATTGTTTGATTGAATGTTTTACAAAATTTAAACAATATCTTGGTCTTTTTTATATTAAATATGTAGTTGAATTTAAAAATATATCAATTAATAACATTTTTGATTTCGGGGACTTTTCAAAATAAGGACTTTTGCAGGATCATGCATAAATGAGCAACATCAGTTTTCACGATTTTTTTTTAAATACGAGTCTCATCACACTGAATACGTTTTAATTGTTGAAAATGTATTTACAATATTTAAAAATAAATGATGTACCCTGAGCTTGTTTTAATACAAGATGGTTTTAAACATTTGAAGACGTTGAGTTACCGTTCTCTCAGCAGTCTTTTCGATACTTTGTTTTTTGCCTAAATTTTTTAACCTAGAGGAATCAACATTAACAGGTTTTCCTAAATAACTTTGTACATTCGTCCCTTATTTCCAGGCCATCGCTTTCAATAATTAATTCTTCTTTTAGAATACAAGTTTGCATATGTGGACTACTATTAACATGACTATTTTCTTGATCCGAAATATCATTCGAATTAGCAGGTTTGCTTAAAAGAGACTCGTCAGTAGACAAATCTTCGTAGACATCTTTTATTTTAGGAACCATAAAAGGCATCATTTCTGACGATCGTTCACACCTTTCACACTTGCCAAGAAATCTGGGTTGGAATTTTAGATCAGTTTTATGCAAAATCTCCTGGTACTTGCCAATACCAAGTGGATGAAGAACTTCATTTCTATAAATATCGTACATCATTTGAATTGTTAAAGTTAATCCGATTGGTAAATATTTCTCGGAGGCAGGATGGATAAAGTGCTGATTTGCGCACAGTGGAAATTTCTTGATGTGATTTTCTAATTCTCTGATTTTCTCAACAGCTGGATGATTGCTTTTTGGCTCTTCTGTATCGTTCTTCAATTCAATATCCGGTATTTGCGAATCCAACAAACTATTAGGCTTCTTTTCGGTGTTAACTTGCTGCCACTTTTTTTCTAAAACTGTTGCAATGAAACTGTCTGAAATGTCGAGGACATGACGAAAGCAGGGTTTGCACACAGATTTTCGACCTTCTTCTGTATCAAGATGAAATTTCGTACTGAATCGTTGTATTTTGGCGTTTCCGGGTTTGTTCCTAGAAATTTGAATGAGATTACTTACGAAATCGATTCTTGACTCAAACATCCCATGGTGCCAGTAATTGTTGAAAATGCGTTTCTGATCATCTTCTGTTATTTTCAAGCAACATTCGATGTTACAGAATGGTAATCGAGCCGGCAATTTCCAGGCTGCTTTAGTTTCATTATTACTCTCAGACATTTCATTATCTACCTTTACTGGTTTTTCCTTCTCCTTAGTAGAAACTATTTCGAATTCATTAGGAATTTTAATCTGTTTAGGATGTTTCTCACCTTCGTTCTTAATAACAACTTCTTGTGTTGGGACAGTTTCCTCTGGTCCATCAACTTGTTCCAATTTCCTTTTTAATAATAGACTTTCTTCAACCGACACTTGGACAGGCAACCCTTCGTAAAAACTTTTCACTTTGGGATTCTGAAAAGGCAAGAGTTCCAAAAGTCCCTTCTTCTTTTCCTCAGTTATATAAAAATTCTCGAGATTGCTGAGTTTCGTTTGGGTGAGTTCACACAACTGAGATTGACTCAAGCAATTCAAAGCTTGAAATCGATCCTTCTCCACCCAACTATTCTTATAACGAACAGATCCTTTGGTGTACCGCACCCACTTAACTTTCTCATCAATAAAAGAATCATCTTGACCTTTACACAATTTCTCAAAATCGTAAAACTTATCACGAGTCATGACTATGACTTTAGGTTCATTCTTGGGCTTGAAAGGTTTCGAGAAAGCATCGTACCAATCCTTTGGTTCTTCGATTCTGCCGCGGTGTTCTTTAATAATCGTCTCGTCCCAACCATTTTCCAGATTGTTCTGGATTTGAGAATGTCCGGGAATTAAAAACTTGTGGTCTACTGTTTTTAGTGTTTTGTGATTTTGAAGCAAGTGTAAAAACATCTTTGAAATAGATTTGCTTCTATTGTCCCTATTATTAGAGGTGGAATAAAAAATCACAGATTTGACACAACGAGGCAATTCCAAAAGATATTGATACAAGCAGGAGGCAATTTCGTTTGCAGTCTTCTTTCCGTCACCTTCGTGCCACATGTAAAATTTAGGAATCCTCCGCGTGCTCCTGCCGATGCCCTGTTGTTGAATTGTCAAGTTGTAGGTCCACAAGGGGCGTCTGTAGTAGGCAATTGGTTCTCTCAAAAATGGAGTCGGTAAAGTCATTTGAAAAGAAAAGGAGCAAACCAAGAGGGTATTGTTGGAATGCTTTGCCAAGTTTTCATCCAGACTTTTATAGTCCTGACCTTCTCGAGCATCAACAAGATGAGAAGTTAAGAGACAGTTTAACCTACTTTTCTCTTCGGGATCGGTTGACGTTCTACATTTCTGTGTAGCAATTTCACACTGCTCACATTTCCCTAGAAAAGTTGGTTTAAACTTAAGGTCAGTTTGTACCAATGCGTTCTGGTACCAATTGATGGGAACTGGATTTGAAACTTCTCCTTTATAAAGTTCGTACATGGTTTTAAGTGACAAACCCGTCGGTAGATAATTTTCCAAACTGTGATTAGTAAAGTGATTACTCTCGCAGAGAGGGAATTTTTTTATGTGCTCTTTTACTTTTTTCATGTCCTCATCATTTGGATCTACATCTCGTACTTGTACACCATCATCCCTCAACTTTTTTATAGTTTTCATCACGCACCACTTTTTCTCCAAAACTGATTCGATTAAATAATCAGACTCGTTGAGCGAGGTTTTGAAACAAATCCTACAAACCTTTGTAGAACCTTGTGATGTAGTAAGATAATAGTTGGCATTGTATCGTTTAATTCGAGCAGTGCGTGCGTTTTGTGTGTCTCTATTTTCCACTGGTACGATTATAAGCATTTCATTTAAAAATTTGAACCTGGTTTGGAATGTTGCTTCCTTCCAGTAAAGGTCAAAGAGATTTTTTTGATCCTCCTCCGTTACTCTCAAGTAACAGCCGCTAGGACAAGGCATGAGTCGTTTCCATCCTTTACCAATTTTATTATCTCTGAGAAACTTGCAAGATGGACCGTTGATTCGTAATTCAGGCTTTATTTTTGCATTTTGGCGAATGGTTTCAAACAAGAAAGAATCATCATTTGAAAATGATAATGTTTCTTTTACTAATTCGTCGCCTGAAACTTCTTTTGGTTCTGGTATGTCAGCATCTGCGACACCCTCTTCGCTTTCCACGTCTGACAATTCCATTCTTGTTTCCTCGGCTTCGAGAATCGCTTTTTCGGTTGCGGGCGGCATCTCTAAAAAACAGGAAAAAGATATTACAACAAAGAATGGACCTGGTTGGGACAAAATTCACAGTGAACCTCAGTTATTTTCAACCTGAAAGTTCTTGCACTCGACTGTTTCTTCACAGAATACTTCTTTCTAATGATTTTGAAATGATTTATACTAAAAACAAAAATAAAGTATCGAGCTCTTTTTGAAATACCGTCAACCGGGGTGAATCGCTACAATTATTTTTACAAAATCATCAAGGCTTAATAATTGTATTTTCAAACTCGCCTATTTCAGGGGCCGCGAAAAGTAACGATTCGATAATTCCAAGGCTGGAGGGGCCTCCGCCTCGACCGCGACTTTCAGGTTACTTTTGTCAAGCGATTTCCATTGGCTGCCCCCGCCTTGTATCGATGCGCGCGCTGTAAGGAACTTTTTCAACAGCGCATGTGCCGAAAAGCGCGGGTCTATTTGAAATAAATAAATAATATCAATAATAATACAGATAAACATTTTAATAAAATTTTAACTTTTAAAAAATCAATTAAATTGAATCTAAGAAATAGCTCATTCCTTTAAATAATTTATTATTAATGTAATATTACAAGTTTATACTTTGGAATAGTATATAGATCCGCGCTTTTCGGCACATGCGTGGTTAAAAATGTCGCGGTCCGTTAGCATCACTACATGCATAAGTGTGTTTGTCGACGTACGACGTGACAAATATAACATTTTCTTGAAATAGCACAATAAGTCCACTAAAAATCAATAGAATAGAATCAAAAACGACTCAAATATTTTGTGGAATCACGGTCATGCTAGGATAGGTGGAAATATCAGCCGTCAGGTAGGTTAGCATAGTTGACACATCTTAATATGGGACTGCAACTGCATACGCCTTTTTGGAGAAAATATTCTAAACGTAAAAGTAAGTTATAAAGGTCTGAATAGTAATATTTTTCAAGCGTATAATACATTCGCGCAATTCCGTTTTATCCTTTTACCGTTTGGAGACTTTTCAGTTTAACGAAAATCAACTATCCAAAATTTGAGGTTGGAGTACCCCATCTTATACAATAACCTGAAATATTGGAAAGGTCGCCAATCGTCAAAAGAATGGAACATGACTGAGAAAATACATTCTACACTTGACAAATATTACTATTCGTACATTTATGACTTACTTTTACGTTTAGAATATTTTCTCCAAAAAGGCATGTGCATTTCCATGACGTCATGCTGAAATACTCAATTCAAATCAACGAGGGCTTCCCGCTCTTCGGGCCTCCTTAATTGGTCAGCCACTGACACAGATGAGACCATATAGGGACCATGGTGGGAGGTGACAGAACTGCGCAATTTGAAATAGCCGTGTACGGCGGACTTGAAATAGGTGAGACTTCACTGTAAATAAATAAATATAGATTGATTTATAGAAAACTAATAGTGCTAAAAATGTCAACATCTCGCATCGATCAAAGATTAGACTACACAAACTTTCATATGTATCTCGTGAATAAGAAAGTTCAAAATAACGAAAAGTTATGCAATTGAAACTCTCCTGGAGAGAAATAAAATGCTTCCCAATCAGGTTTTTTGAGGCCTCATTTTCAAGTTATTCATAAATAACCAAAATACAAAAATTCCAAGGTCAATAGCTACAACTGAAATACGTCATATTTCATACCTCATAATCCCACACCTTACTTTTAATATTTTTTTAAACATTTAAAACAACATAAAAAATACAGTTTCAAAGTATTTCCGGATGAACTATTCATGAAGGTGGAATTAAATTCGACTATTGGAATTTGATTCGAATTTTCTATAAGATTTCTTTTACCAAGTTTTCCGGATAGATTTGTTCAAAATGTCAGTATTTTGTTAATATTTTTTTTATCGTGAAATAAGTTTTTAACTGAAAATTTAACTACTCCATGTTTGGTTGAACATTTATCTTCTCCAGATGACAATTCAACTGTTTGGTTGAAAATTTATGTATTTTGTTGAAACTTTGTCTTTTGTGGTAGAATATTAATCTTTTTGGTGACTTATTCACCTTTTTGGTTTAAAATTCATTTCTTTGGCTGAAAATTCAACTAATAGATTGAAAATTTAAATACTCCATTTCTTATTCAAAACTGGTCTCTCTTTTTTTTTTTAATTCGACTATTTAGTATAGGAAATTTAGAAACGAAAAAAATATAAACTAAAAATTAATCAGATAAAATTTAGACTAACATCACATCTATTGTTCAAAGTATTTAGTGGAAAATTTATGTAATTTGTTGAAAATTAGTCTTTTTTGGTAAAAAATTAATGTTCTTGGTTGAAAATTCAACTATTTGGTTAAAAATGTATGTATTTTGTTGAAAATTCTTCTTTTCTAGTAGAAAATTAATTTTCCTAGTTGAAAACTCATATTTTTAGTTGAAAATTGAACTATTTGATTGAAAATTCACCTGTTTTATTGAAAGCTGGTGTTTTTGGCTTGAAAAAAAAAATTTTGTATAAAATTCAAACATTTAATGCAAAATTAATTTGTTTTGTAGAAAATTCGTTTTTTGTTTTAATTGAAAATCAATTATCCTCAATGAAAATTTAAATACTTAATTTTTGTGTTCAAAACTGATCTTTTTTGGTTTAAAAATGCAACTATACAGTTACGAAAACTTAGAAAGTAAAAAATTTGAACTAAAATTGAAAAGAAATCCATTTTATCATGAATAACACTGGTTTACAAAAAAAAAAAAA
>CAKNWT010285902.1:0-10527 GCA_932066315.1 Andricus coriarius | reverse complement strand
ATTCTTCAATTTTCAAGATTTATATTTTAAACGTATGTAAATTTTGAACGCTTTTTTATATAGTTCAATTTTGAAGATTGACAATTAAAAATTCTTCAATTTTAACAATGTGCAATTTTAAATTCTTTAATTTTTAAGATTTGCAATTGAAGATTTATTGATTCGGAATGTTTACAGTTTAAAATTATGTAGTTTTTAATGTTTTTTTTTTAATACGTAGTTCAATTTTGGAGAGATACAATTGAAAATTCTTGAATTTTGAAAATACAAAATTGAAAATTTTTCGACTTTCAAGATTTATATTTTAAATGTAATCGAAATTCTCAAATTGTGTCAGCATTCAAGAGTTTATAATTCTAAAGCTTCCAAAATTAAGAATTTGAAAATGAAAATAATCAAAATTACAAAATTTTTAATTGTAAAACTTAAAATTTGCATAACTTTTCTTTTTAAATTTTCAAAATTCAAAGCTTTTCAAGTCTTCAATTTTAAAGATTTGGAATTCAAAGTTTTACAATTTTGAAGAGTTGAAATTGAAAATTCTTGAATTCGCAAACTTTTCAAAATTTGTATTTTAAATGTATGTAATTTTAAACGTTTTTTTTTAATAGTTCAATTTTGAAGATTTCATATTGAACATTCTTTAAGTTTGAATATTTTCAAGTGAAAACTTTTTAATATTTAATTTGTATAATTGAAAATGATGCAAATTTGAATTCTTTTGTTGAAATAATTCAATTATGAAGATTAAAAATTTGAAAATGGTTACATTTTGAAGATTTAGCATTGAAATTGATTCACTTTTATAGATTAGTAATTAACGTGCGATTACACGTCGTGGAATGACAATTAACGAAGACACTGACTCTGCTTGTTTAAAATATTAAATTAAAAAGTCGTTTGGCGGGAATATTTACTAACACCCCCTTAAATGATGCGTTAGGTTACAATTTAAATATTTCCCTGAAAAGTGTCTAATTTACCTGCAGCGTGTAATGACACCAGCCTAATAAAATTACTCGAAACTTTAACACGTTTTATATTAGTTTATAGGCAAATCTTCTAATATTTACTGTCGATAAATAAGCAAATGCGATACCTAGACTTAGTTATCAAAGAACTGCACTTGGTATTAGTTAATAGAACGAAAAAATCGCCAAAAATGATTGTAATCGCACGTTAAAAAAGCATAATTAGGAGGAAACTTTCAAACTTAAATTTATCTTATGTATTTAAATAAGATAAACTAAAAATCGATATGAAAGAATAATAGTTTTTCCAACATACTTTCGAAAAGTAACAGGAAGAGTTTTTATTTGATTGAATTTGGCTTCGAAAATCCTTCTCAAACTTAATCACTTGTAAGTGGAGAACAAGAAAAAGTAATTTTTCATATATTTAAAGCTTGTTTAACATATTTTTTAGTGAAAATAATCTGTGTCTCTCGTATGCTTTTAACCAATGTTATCAAAAAGAAGAATTTCACCAAATTTGAAGACAATTCAATACCCATATAAGTGAATTTACTTATAAATATTATTTATAACAATGAAAATTGTTGTAAAATATCAATATTCTATATGATAATATTATTCATGAGATGAAAATGCTAAGAACATATTAAAAACGTTTCTCTGCTAAATTTATAGTAATTCATCCTTCCGTTTTTAGTAATGTTTTGGTTTATTTTTAAACGAGTTTTCAAACGCCATCTTAAAAAAATTCCCCACTTTTTGGTAAACACCTTAACAGAAATATTCAGAAGAACCCTCGTTTCTTCGGTATAATATTTGCGACGGGGTCAACGTACTATTAAATCTTTCTATGTTTTTTTTGCTCAATAAATTCATCACTTATTCAATTACTCACGAGTGTTAGCAGAGACATTAGTTTTTCCGTGTTTCAGAGGCGCTATCTGCATACTGTAGTCACGTAATACAAGCTATAATCATTATATACTTTTACAGTGATTAGCATAACGCTACCGTGCAATTACCGCACACTGACAACCTGCGAAAGTGTAAGGGTATTTTTCTTTTTTCGTCTTTTCATTTGACTGGAGGCAGTTCATTATGGTCTGTGAATTAATCTAGACGGAACACTTTGTGGGAATGCGGAACAATTTTGAGATCAGCTACTACAGATTTACTTACTTGGTCATTGATTTACTACTTTCGGCCTACTAAAGTCGTGATCCAATGAAAGTTCTATTGTGGTCATATAAAAATGTTGATAAAGTGGCTTATGAGAAAAATAAGTAATAGTCAGCAAACTATACTACCGGGTTCTATTTTATGCTCAAAAGAACTCTTAATATTTATTTTTAGTGTAACTATAAAAGTCCTTCAAAGTTAAATGAAAGAGTTGTATATTATTACCGTAATTTTTAACGGATAAGAGAAAAATAGTTATTATGGATAAACTTTCGAAAAGCGCTTACCTCCGATTAATTTAAAACTTCCTACTCCCATGCATTATTTTGACGAGGTGATTACGAATATGATTGGAGTTTCCAATTAATCAGAGGTAAGCGCTTTTCGGAAGTGCACCCAAATCCCTTATTTATCAGAGTGGTATAACAAAAATATTTTTTGGATTCTTTAAAGTCTCACCCCCTCATTTTGAGCCATTTGGTCAATAATAAGTTTAATAATAAGTTTCTAGAGATTTGAAAAAATATATGTTTAGAGGTAAGGCACGACCCTTAAAGTATCCCCAAGCGTTAAGAATGAAATAAATCCTTTAATTCTAATAATAATCGTAAAATCTTTACAAAGATGATGTGAAACTATCTTGTAAGCAACACGAAGGCTAAAACTTTAATTTTATAAATAAATGCACCGTCAAAGTCGCCAAAAGTCACGAAAAGATTTGGTTAAAACAACCCGATGATTTATTTGAGTCAACCAAATATTTTGTTTCCCATATAATAAACATATTCCATATGCTTAAACCAATACAAATTTGGTTGATTCATCCAAATCGTTTCCTGAGTGTAATTTTTAAATGTCTTCTGAATTTTATGAAATTGAAATAAAAATGTTAAGCGTAAATTATATAACAATTTTTACTAAACTATAGCATGGAAAATTATGCACTCCGAATAAACATTTTCCCCCATTTCGCCTTCAATCATTCATAAAAAGCTGTATGTTCTTTCTTCAAAACCTTTTATTTCAATACATATATATATACTGCGTTATTAATTCAGTAAACATTTTTTGTAATAAACATTAAAGTTTATACTGAAAAAAAATTCATGATATGTATTAAATCACACTAAAGACCAAGCTGTACAATCAGCTGAAGAAAAACAATTGAAAAAGTCATGCGATCGTATAATTTTTTTAGTCATAGGATGTAGGCTATAATAGTACTACCTAGTTACAAAATTTCAAATTTTTATATCTCGAAAGTTAAAACCTGTTGACTATGAATGAGACGAAAAATCGTTATTTTAGGGGGGTTCAAACCAGGACCCAACCTCAAAATTAAAATGCCTCATTCCACTCTGCAAATACTAGAATTCCATCTTTCTTAGATAATTAGGGTCTATTCCTGTTTTTAATCAAATCTGTATTCGGAGTAAAAAATTGGCTAATTTCAATAGTTTTTGCGTAAAACGTTTTTTTTTTTAATTCTAACCCGAGCATAAAAAAACGTTTTACACAAAAATTATCAAAATTAGCCATTTTTTCCCTCCGAATACAGATTTGATTCAAAACAGGAATAGGGACTAATTATCTAAAAAAGATGTAATTCTAGTATTTATGGAGTAAAATAAGGCAATTCAATTTTGAAGTTGGGACCTGGTTTCAACGCCCTAGTATTTTTCATATTTGTTATTTCATATTCATAAAATTCAGAAAAGACACTTTAAACTTACGTTCTAGTATCTTAGGAGGTGATTTTATTAACAAAATTAAAGTTTAATAGTTTAGATTCTTCACACGATAGTTTTATATCACCGCTATGAAGCTTTTACGGTTCTATTAAAATTTATAGTGTTTATTGCATTTTAAACTCTTTGGGGTACCTTAAGGGTCGTCCTCTGCCTCTAAAAAATTTTTTTAACCTAAAAAAATTAGGCAAATGTTATTTACCAAATGACATGAAATGAGGGGGTGTGGCAGTTATTGAGTATCATTCAGAGAGACTTTAAAGTGAAGTTAGCCGTTTTTTTTCACTCGATTAAACAGAATTTTGCGAGTGCAAAGAGTGAGAAGATTCATATTAACGACATCCTGACCAATCTGTTCTGGTCCTCGACAAAGATATTGTCCTCGATTGCTCAAAATGTTGGTATATGTCAATAACAAGAATCTTGGTTTCCATAAACTTTACATTAAAGAAAGTTTTGTTGGAAAAATTTTTATTATCTAATAGAATTGTGAAAACCCCTCAAGACTTTAAGTGTTCAACTTTTTGACTTTAACCAAATTTTTATTTATAGTGACTATATATTATTATATCTGATTTGTACGATATTTAAATTTGTACAATTTAGTTTAATATTCATCCTGTGCTCAGCTTTCTGGGACTAAATGGGGACTTGAGAGTACCTTCATTTGTTTCTGTCAGAGCTTGTCAGATTATGCACTGTCCACGAACACGTGTGTTCTCCAAGCTCTCCATGACAATGCACCGCACCGGCATAATCGGTCAGCTATTAAGTAATCCCGAAGAGAACGAGTCATGTTTATTGAAACTTGATAAGGGATATGAGAGGCGATTCTCGGTCATTGTGAAATCAGACTGTTGGTCGCACACTCTGATTCATCCGTTACATCATGGTATCTCTAGCTTTAGAGTTAAGATTAGGAATCTTTTCCTCGTTAGCCTACCTGCCAGACGGCTCACACTTGTCTAAAATTCCTAGAGGCATTTAATAATTCATTCCTTTGGTATTAATCCTAAAATAATTGACATTAATATCAAATTTATTCCTAGACAAATTTTACAATTTATTTTACTTTTCTCTGAATTGCTCTAATTTATTCAAATAATAATTTAATTTGTTAGTTTAAATATCTTTAAATCATTTTCATGGATGTTAAAAGAAACAGTAAAAATTGTAAAATATAATACAAGTACAAGCGTTAAGCATCGCATCGCCCTAACACTTTTCTCGCTTAGCATAATTTTAAAAAGAAATTTCGGGATTTGAATATGTGTGCTTGTGCGTTACGTATGCTTGCTGAATGTGAGAGGTTATGGGGATGTTGTCTTTGGTGAATGTTTTTGGGTGAAGGGGTTGGAGTATTGTTCGGTTTTGACTTCGAGGTACGTTTGTTTGAGGAGGCGATGGGGGCTGTGATGGGTTCAAGGGGTGCTGCCTGTGTTTAGGGTTCAGGGCTGTAGTGGTCAGTTGTTTGGATTTTTTGGGTTCTAGGGATGCTGGATGTGTGGAGCGTTTTTGGATTATCTTGGGATCTGAAGGGGTTGGAGGTTGTCTTCGGTTCTTTGGATGTTTCTTTTCCGGAGTTGCTGTTCGGTTCTAGGTACTATATGTTGGTTGTGTGTATAGGGTTTGTGTATTATATTGGGTTATAGATGAATGTTGTTCTGTTCAATGTTGTTCTGTGTTATAATACTTCGTCACACATATCAAAATTAGTGTTTATTTTATCATAATAAAAGGTAATAGATGCACAAAAAACAATGAATGAGAGATGTGCACAATTCATCCAGATTTGTGGTATATCCGCCTATTTTTTGCAATCGCTTTATCACCTACTCGACAACCATTTAAGATTTATGCTCCGATTGCTGTGTTATTTTGAGGGGACACTTTTACAAGTTTATTTACGATTCGATGTGCGACTTATCGCGAAATCTTCAGAGTCGAGTGCACTTATCTTGAGTCACATTTCTAAAGAATTGACGTAATATGAAAGTATGATAAAATATTTTTTTCACGAACAATGTGTAGAGCATTTATGTCAAAGAGATAACAGTCTTTGACTAAGAAAACATATTTTGCTTCGAACTGATTCATGGGACATGAATGTTCGGTTATGAATTTTCATTAAGATTAATGCTGTTCATATAAAATTATGATATGCTAAATTGATTCATGGAGAGACGGAAAATATTTTAGAGAAATATGTTACGAGGGATAGGTTTTATACATTGGTTTTTATCTCGATAATGATATGAACTTATCAAATAAAAATTATCATTATTTTCATTATTGCCACCTGTTGAACCGATGGAATTTTTGCCGACATTTTAATCGCGCAGTTTGAAACGTCCATAAATTATGATAAGGATTTCGCAGCAATGTATGAGTTGGAATTAAATTGAGGATGAGATATATAGCTAACGTGATCCGAAAAGAAAATGAAACTGACTGTGAGTACAATATAAGAAAAAAAAGGAGCGCGATAATGGGTGTATGCTGATAAAACCGCAAGGTCGATTGTTATCACTTGTTTACAAAGGGACTTATTTAATATGACTGAAGAGTCATATTAAGTAGGTCGAGTATTGCCTTCCGATAAAATATGCCCGATTTTAATATTTTCTCTTCCGGTATATTTTCTCATTAACGTAATTTCTTTGTTTTGGTGGGATTGTCAAGAATTCTAAAGAATTCTAGATTAATTTCAAGAAGTTTAACAATTCGTCTCGGACAAAATATACCAACAAAATAAAATAAAAAGGGTAATATTTGTGACAAATCATCTCTGTATCTATTGCCCTAACCCCACCCCCGGAAACTTGGAAAGAGCGACGAGAGTGATAATACTAGCGCTTGAATTCTGAAGAACTCGGAAGAATTGATGATGAATTCGAAAGAATACAAGATTAATTCCAGCAATTATATGTGTATGCCCCTCCCCCTACACACACATAAGCTTGAAAAAGGCTTGGATGAATTCCCTAGAATTCAAAGTTAATTCCAACAAGTTTCAAAAAAATTATGAAATCATATATCTCTTATTTTAATTTAAATTATGTAGATAGTGATTACTATTAGAAACTTTAATTATGCCGTACTAAGGAAAACCTTATGTAAGTAGAGTTGTCATGTAGGTCGAGTTATTGAAAGTCATTGCTAGTTATAAGAAAATAAAAATTGCAACTAGAAGAAGAATGAGTGTTTCAATAACTTACTCCTGTACATTGGATTTTTTTACCTCATAATAAGTTAGTCATCAAATAAATTTTTCAGCTACGACTGACACTGAATTTTGAAAACATTATATTTCTAAAAATTTACGAATGCATATTTTGATACATTTAAAAAAAGTACTTTTTAAAAATGCTTATAAGTTTATAAAAACTTATTATTTTGTTTTAGCTATATTTCAATAAAAGTTAGGAAAAAGCATTCCAAAAAGTCTACTAGAAAAAACGGGGATTGGTGTTTTCCTGACCACATTTTTTACCCTCGACCAATTTAAAGACGTTTTTTTATAATTTAGCAATTATTTATTTTCACGTGCCAAACTTATCCTTTATCATATACTGAAGTGATAATTGATAAATATTTATCGAGACTACGTTACCGATCACGAACCAGGATGAAGTCGGTTTCAAAATATTACAAAAATAGTGAAAATTTAAATATTTTTTCTGCTGAAAGAAATAATTTTTGTAAAATATATTAAATGAGTAATAATCAGGTTCCTACAAAATTTATATAAAATATATATTCATTCGATTTTTATTATTATTTTCCTACAGATGAGATGTTTTCGATTTTTTTCAACTTTTTTGCTCCAACGTTGTAAAATGTTTATTGTATTGGATTTCATTAAAATTAAAAAAAACATTGAAATTTGCAACTATTTTTACAATCTTTTCTTTAAAAATCCTTTTTTGAGAACATAAAGTATGAGTTTGCACATTTATAAAAAAAATCAAACAGTATACTTTTTAAAATTTTGGTTCGAAGAATTTACTTCATTATAATAAATAGCGTTACGAATCAAACAAAAAATATTTTTATTTATAAATACCTAAACTTAAGAAAAAGACATAGGAAATCGTATAATATTATTTTAATTTAAAAGGCGTATTAAAATATTTTCAATAAAAAAAATACGAACTAGTTGTCAATTGAGCCGCTGGATAGTGTAAGGGCATATCAAATTTACATGGTGGTTTCGGTTGGCCCCTGTTGTCTTCAAAATGGATTTTGAAAATTAAATTTTTGAAATATATGGCTTTGTAGGAAATTTCATAGCCATATGTTTCAAAAATTTAATTTTCAAAATCGATTTTAAAGACAACAGGGCCAACCTGAACGACCATGTTAATTTTATATGCTCTTACACTATCCAGCGGCTCAATTGTTAATTTTTTCATGCGTTGAATTTTGTTGTGAAATTAAATTTATATTCTTATAATAATTAAAATTACAAAAATTAACTTCCAAAGTCGAATTAGGCCTATTTTCATTCTATTATAGTTCAAGTGGAACACTCCAGTGACATAGAACAAGTAGAAAAATCCAAACTAGTGGGACCAAAGAGCAAAGAGGAAATTCGCATTGAGTCAGACAAGTAGAAAAGTCCCGTTTAGTGGTCCAAGAGATTATGAGATTGAAAAAACAGGTTGTTAGAATTAAAATTCACTAAATAAATTTGGCATAATGAAATAAAACAAAATTTTATTCATTCCCTAAACTTTAGTCGAAATAAAATAAAAATTGGAAGGAGATTATTTATGTAAGAATTTGAAATAATTAAAGGAATTGTGTTGGAATAAAAATGCTTTGTAACATACAAACCAATTGTGCCTATTTACGTGAGATGCAGAAAAAAATAACCGAAACTGAATAGAAAAGGAAGAAAAGAATAAATTGGCAATGCACTCCGGCAAATAGACACAATGGAAAGTGATCGCAAGAAAAAGTCTATTGCCGGAAGGAATAAGCGGTCAACTGCTATTCTGGGGTCAGAAATAAGGTACCAGAATGCGGAAACATTGGCATTGAGAAGGCGAACTCGCTAGGTACGTGCTGTGCGATGTCGATACTGACTTTGCTCTTTTAACTACTCGTGGGAGCGATATGCTAAATGAAGAGGGAAACCAATAAGTGTATGCCCAAGTCAGGAGAATGTAAAAGCGAGTAAACATTTAGGCTCCAGGCTTACAAAACCTCAGAATGGTCATTAAAGTAGCATTTCACGTGAGAAAAAATCGAGAAAAAATTATTCCATATACCACACCATATACCATATGAAACACCATAGTCATTTTCCCTCAGATATAATATATGCTTTCTGCCAATGATCCTGTCATTATAATAATCCATGTTTACAATTTTATTGACAAAGTTCGTCGTCGAAAACGGCAAAGTATGACGGATTTAAACCTGGGAACTTTTGTTGTTTATGATTGCGATAGTGAATTTGTGTTATTCATATTTTTCTTTTTTATCACAACTCAGCACCATTAAAGTATTCGACAATTTTTCACATATTAAAATAATAAATTTTGCCTGTTTCAATTATTTATATATAGTTTCGTTTAAATTTTACAGTATATTGATGTTGGAAATAGATAGTAAGGACCGGTCATTAACTACATTACCAATCTACTATATAACTATATATATACTAATACTATAACCTTCGGTAATGGATCAGGCATAAGTAAAATTTTCACAATATCAGACTCCAGAACTCAAGATACCATATTAAATTTAATATGAAACAATTTAAGAGATGAATTTCCAAACCAAAAAGGATTTTCAAGAAAAAAGAACGAATTTTCAACAAAATAATTGAACTTTGAACCAAGTAGTTAAATTTTGCAACCAAAAAGACCATTTTTTTAGAAGACAGTTGCATTTTCAGCAAAAAACTTAATGTTCAACTATAAGAAAGATGAATTTTCAATCAAAAACAGTTCAATTTTTAATAATATGGCTACATTTTTGCCGAAAGGCGAATTTTCAACATAATGCATAAATTTTCAACCAAATAGTTAAATTTTCAAGTAACAACAATAATTTTGAAATAAAAAATGGAACAAATAAATTTTCAGTTCAAAAAATTACTTTTCGAACAAAAAAGCGAATTTTGAACTAGTTGAACTCAACGAAAAATGACGAATTTTTAACAAAATAGTTTAATCCTCAAACACAAAGATACATTTTCAACAAAAAAGATTAATTTGTTTAGCCTAAAAGACGAATGTTCAACTTGAGAATTAAGTTTTTAAGCTAAAACGTCGATTTTTTTAGAAGACCGTTGACTTTAATACTCGGAAAGATGAATTTTTAACAAGAAAGTTAATTTTCAATCAATAGCGATGATTTTTCAAAAAAATAATTAAATTTGCCACTAACAAAAAAAGTTTAAGCCATTTTGAGCAAAATAGTTGAATTCTCAACCAAAAAGATAAATTTTCAACAAACAAGATTAATTTTCTACACTAAAGGATAAATTTTCAACAAAAGAGTTAGGTTTTCAACTTAAAAAGTCCAATTTTGCAGAAGAAATTGATAAATTTTCTAAAAAAAAAACGAATTTTCAACAAAATGGTTACATTTTTAACCAAAGCGATTAA
>CAKNWT010285891.1:0-13062 GCA_932066315.1 Andricus coriarius | reverse complement strand
TAATATTTGAATGATTTTAAACGATTTAGAAAGATTTCTAAATATTTTAAAATATTTCTAAGATTTTTCATTTGGAACGGGAAATTTTGGTCACACGAATTACAATCCTGATTTGGTACAGAGAATTCGGTGAAAGAATTTTAATTCTGAATGTAGGCGGGTATTCTTTTAATTACTTTCTGAATTAGGATTAAAATCATTTCCAAAAATTACTGTTCCGCATAAAAAATTCTCTTTTTTAAATGGAATAAAATTTTGGTATGAAAATTCCTTGACCTAATATCTAAAGTAAAATTCTCTACGGAAATCCCCGTTTGCAAAATGAATGTTGATTCACATTTCGTTACGTTTTAATTTGCAACAAAAATAAAAATTTATAAAATTCAATTGAATTCTGATTTGGAACAAGGAATTTTTCAGTATGGTCTATTCTGACTTAAAACAGGGATTTTTATTGTGAATTCCATTTTTATAAATTAGAATAAAAATTATTCACCAAAAATTACCTGTTCTAAGATTAAATGAAAATTCTTTACTAAATTCTCTATTCCAAAGTCAAAGTTTTAATTATTTATGGTAATTTTTGTTCGAATTTCATTTATTTATTCCCCGCTCAAATTAAAAATTATAATTTGGTGAGAAAATTACCTATACCAAGTCAAAATAAAATTTATTTCCAAAATTCTCTGCTACAAGTCAAAATTATTTTTGTTTACAAAATTTTCTATTCTTATTAATTAATATATATTATATATTATATATATATATTAATATTATATTATGTAAATAAAAAATATTAAAAAATATAAAATATAAATATATATATATATAAATATATAAATATAAAATATAAATATTAAAAAATATTATATATTAATATATATTCATTAATAATATAATATAATATATTCATTACTGTAGTTTTTTTGAATTGGGAACAGTGTTTTTTTAATTGCCTTCTTCTGAATCTGAATTAAAATTATTTTTCGAAATTCACTTTCTATGTAAAAAATTTTCTGTTCCAAGTTAAATTCAAATTATTTACAGAAATTCGCAGTCTTAACTCAGAATTCTAATTCTTTAAGAAAATTCCCGGTCTCAGAGTCAACATTGTAATTCTTTGCGGAAACTGCCTCTCGCAAAGCCAAAATGAACATTCATCAAGAGATTCCCCATTCAAGAATTAAATTATATCTCTTGACTGGAATTGGATGTCTCAAACTTAAAATGATAATTGTTGGTGTTAAAATTTCATATTCCAAAGTAACAATTATAATATATCACGGAAATTTCTTGCCCTGAATTCAAAATTATACCTCTCTACTGAAATTCCATTTCGCAACTTCACATTACAATTCTTTACAAAATTCTCGTTCCATATCAAAAATTCACTGTTCAAAGTAAAGTTATAATTCTTGGCGAAAATTATCAGTTCTAACTCAGAATCATAATTTTTTTTGAAAACTCTCTGTCCCAAAGTCGAAATTCGAATTCTTTGTCGAAACTGCCTGTCTGAAAGTTGAAATGATAATTCCTTACGAAATCCCCAGTTTAAAAGTCAAAATTATAATTATGAATGGGACTTTTTGTTTGGATTTCATTTATTTATTCCTCGTCCAGACTAAGAATTAACATTTTTTCAGAAAACTACCTATACCAATTTACAATTAAATTGATTTCCAAAATTCTCTTCTGCAAGTCAAAATTATATTCACTTACACAATTTTCTATCATCATTCCGAAATATAATAACTCAATTTTTTCAACATTTGGAACTGTGATGTTTTCAAATTACCGTTTCCTAAACCCGGATTCAAATTATTTTCTAAAATTCCCGTTGCGTGTAAAAAATTCACTCTTCCAATTAAAATTATTCCGAGAAATTGCAAAATAGTTCCAGTTGTCAAAATTATGTTTCTCTACTGAAATTCCCTGTCCCAGAGTCAAAATTATAATTCTTCACTAAAATTCCCTGTCTTGAAGCAAAAATTATAATTCTTTACGGAAATTCCTTGTTCTAAACGAAAAATTATACTTCGATCCTGAAATGCCATGTTGCAACCTAGAATTTGACTGTTTTTTTAATTTCCTATTTTAATTTATGATAGTTGTGATTCTTTAGGTGCATTCTTTTTGTATTTTTTTCATATATGCCCTGTCCGAATTTAGAATTATTATAGGAATGAAAAATAAAAAAAAAAATTTAATTTTCATATTAGTACATTCTAGAGAAAAATCCCGGTCACTGAATCACATTCCCGGTCATTTTCTTGTTTTCCCGGCTCCCCAGTGAGGTAATGACCCTGGATTAAATTATTAATATGTAACGGTTTCAAGTTTCAGAGTAGAAATGGTTGATTCATGAAAAAAGCAGATTTAAGGTAATTTATTTATCAAACTTAATTTTGGAAACGTTGTGTTCACTTTATATCATCTTCCTTTATTTTGCAATAATTGTTTTCATCCATGTAAATATATATTAAAACTAGTCATGTTTTTTGAAGACGCATTTTCTGATTCTTGAATAAATTGCTCTAAGACTTTAAAAAATGGGATCAACTTTCATGCAGAGCAATTCAGGAATTCAAATAATCGCTTGCATTTACTTTAATTAATTAAAATCTCTCGATTTCTGTTTTTCACAAGCTCAAGTAAATTCGTATAAACCGCGCGTATTTTCTTCTGGTTGCTCTATTGTTAAGAAAAGCTTCGGAGTCGCGCGATCTCCAATGCCCCAGTCAATTGTCACCGGAATACTTTGGCCGAGGAATAAGCTGCGACAACTCGGTGCCAAGTTCCTGCGAACCTTTGTGGCTGCGATTTTCTTCCACTCCCTTTTTTCCATTTTCCATTTTCCGCTTTTTTCTTTTTTCCTCTTCTGTGTTCCCTTTTCTCTTCCCTCATCCTCCTTCCTCAAACCCTGTTCTCTTCCACCCCATTCTTCATCGATCAAGCCTCTCCAAGTCCCTCTGGGCAATATCATTACGACACGTATTTCGTACCGTTACGTTTTATCAATTATTCCGACACAGACAATTCGCGGTTAAGTTTTAACACCTTATTCTCTTGAACTTTGATTTATACTTTTCAAATCAGAATTTTCTAAGAATTTTGGTTCCTAAAAAAATATATAATCTAAAATAAAATTAGGGAAACTATGCAGGAGCAGGTGTCTCAAATTTCCAAAGTTTTTATACCATTGATAGAAGAGTAGAACATTGTGCTCGCTGTGCGCGCACTAATTATCCTTTCTGCGGAGAAAAAAACTTGGATTATCTTCCAGGAAAGTGACAGGATACATTTTTTTAAATAGGTTTCACAAAAAAGCTTATACGATTTTAGATCGTTGTAAGTAATTTGCACAAGTACCCTTAATTCTACGAGAAAATTCCAGTAAATTCAATATGAGCGAAATAATTTTGTTTCTAATTTGCATACAGTTCTTTGAAATTAGTAGACTAGTACTTTCGAAATTTTTCAATATTTAAAACCATAACAAATATAATTTCATTATTTTCGAAAGAATTAAATTCAGTTATTCAAATTTGATTTTAATTTTCTAGGAGATAATATTTGAAAGTATTTAAAAGTGAAGATTTGTAAAAAATTGTAACCTATTTCAAATTATATCATTTTCCGTTTTTACTAAATTCATTTTTTCATGTTATTACGTCTCAAAAAAAAACATCTAATTTCAGTACTAAAATTAAGAATACACCATTTTCTTTCAATCATTCACAACTTAAAATTTCGATAAAAATAGATTTATGTATCAACAACTTTAATTATATTTTAGATTTAGTTGACGAAACTAAATTTTTAATTTTACGCCAAGTAAGTAAGAAAATGTCATAAAAAATTAGTAAGTATATTGATAAGCTTGATGTTCAAAATATACAGCCTACATCAAATTAAATTTAAAATTTCTGAAAAAAACCTAAGAGCAATTTTTACAATTAACATGTATGCAAATTTTAAAACTCATAATTTAAAAAAATGGACTTTTCTCAAAAATGACGTTATTTTTTTCCTATTTATTATTTTTACTATATTTATTATTTAAATTGAAATAATTATTTTTAAAAACCAAAATTTTCCAGAGAGGGATAATTTTTTATTATTCTGTTAAAAAGTTCAGATTTAAGGAAGAAAAATGGAAAAATCTAGGACTTACAGGGCATTTGAAGTATAAATGCACTTCCAGAATAAAATAGTGTAAATAAATTATTTTAAAATTTCAGCATTTTCAAGCTTTGAAGATGTCAAAATAACAAATATTAAACGTTAATGGTTTTCACGAGTCACTTAATTTGCAGAACTCATTACTTAAACATTTTAAACAGTAAACTTGAAATTGACGACATTTTTCGTAAAGAAAATTAAATTAAACAAAAAATATTTTAAATTCAAATTTAACGCGGCCAAGAAAACCAACTTTAACTTAGTCGTGACCAACTGCCAAACATCAAAAAAGCAATTTTGGGCCACTTTTTAAACATTTTATATTAGGTTAAAAAGGCCTTGATATGAAAACGAAATTTTTAGGATAATTAAATGCAGGACTGACTTTTAAGTCAGTCCTTTTAAGTCACATTGTGCCGTTTATCTTCCTAAAAGATATTGATCTTCAAAAATATGGAAAAAAAGTCTAAAAGTGTCAATTGAAAGAGAATTTTTCATATTACCGGATTAATAAGTAAAAATGGAGATTATTTCTTAAATAGAATAAGAAAAAATTAACCTTAGGGAATGAGTGTTGGTTTTCAAAAACAATCATCTCAGTTTAAATAAAACAATGAGAAAAAAAAGAAAAATTATTTATGTATTTATGTGCCTGAATTTGGCAACATTCCTTTCTTCTAGTTTTTCGAAATACCCAGTCGGCATTGCGAAAAAGCGACAACAATGCTTTCGAGTTTTTCTGATACCTCTTTTAATTTTTTTTCACGCTTCTCATTGAAGAGTAGGTCATCGCTTCTGTTGAAAAGGATAGAAATGAAAAAATACTTTTGCTTGTATAATTGTTAAGTATCACTGATGGACTCCAAACTTCAACGGTTTTAATCGGTTGAAATAGTGAAAATTATTGGAACTATAAAAAAAAATGACCGACCCGAGATTCATTAACACTTTCGGATCTCGGAGCGTACAAAAGGCTTGTGCACATCTTTCATCAAAACTAACCTAACAAAAGTGACAGTTGTTAATATTATTTGGCCTTGCGTCTGTGAAGTTTTTTTTGGTCTATTCAGTGATATAAATTAAAGTAACCAATTTTCATTGTGACCTACTCTTTCTGACCTACTCTTTAGAAACGTATCGAGTAAAAAAATCATTAATAATTTTAAATACAAAATGGAAATTAAGCCGAAATATTAAACCGAAAATCAGTTTTTTTTTTTTATTTCACCCATTTGTTACTCATAATATATCAACAAAATTTTCTCCAGTCATGCTTAATGTTGTGCCGAATATTTTAATTAAAAGCTTTAAAAATTTTTGTCCACATGTTCTATTAAAATTAAATGGCTTACTCTTTAAACTTACCTACTGTTGCATAGTTTCCCTTACATTCGATTTCGTTCAAAATAATAATAATTATTATCTTCAAATGCATTCGTTCACTTATCAACATTGAAGCTGCCATGTCCCCCTTGAATGGAAATACTTTATCGTTGATTTTCAAGTTATTAATTTTGCACTTTTTAACGATATAGTTTCAAGATCCTAATTTAAGGATGTTCTAGTTGTATCGTTAAGTTAAAAAATGCTTAATGGTTTACTTGATTCATAAAATTGACAAAAAAGGCCCATTTATAATTAAAAAATGTTAGAGAAGAAACCTAAGCATAAATAATGAAAAATTGTTCATGTAATCATTTTTTATTTGAATTTAGATATTTGCATATTTGTGTGGTGCTTCTTCCGCTTCAGGCAAAAGTCGTGATTTTTATTCAATTCAGACTTACAAGAAATCATTCTATTCCCTGAAAGTTTCTTTATAATACTATTCATCACTTGTTTTATTAAAGAGAATTATTGAATTTAAATAAATAATTATGACCTCAACTATTTTTTTATTATTTACGCTTTGACATCTTTAGAATAATTAAGGGGGCATTCCAATGTGAACGCATAAAGAATAGCATATTTTCAATCATTTTTTTCTCGGGAACATCGAAAAAGTTTATTAATCTATGTCATCGCCCCTATGGTCCGAACCTCCACTTTTTTATTTCATCAAAAATTAACAAAATGGCGACGTTTCTTGTGAAAGAAACAAATTTTCTGAAAGAAATTTTTTTATTTTTTTTCACAAAAAACGCCGCCATTTTTTTAATTTTTGATGAATTAAAAAAGTGGAGGTTCAGACCATACGGGCGATAAGATAGATGAATAAAATTTTTCGATTTTCTGTTTTCGATCACCGGGAGAGCCAAAATCACCTGCTCCAGCAGAAAGCTTTTTATTTTTTGCGCACCTGCATTTTATTTTATAAATAAATAAATATTTCTTAACATCAAACCAAAATTTTTTTCACTCTCCTTGATCATACCTTAAAGAGAAAAAATCATTCGCTCGATTATATACAATAGTTCCCGAAAAAAAAATTATTGAAAATAGGTTTTTTTTCATGCGTTCACATTGGAATGCCCCCTTAAACTCTAAAGCTTCACTATATTCAAACATTTTCAATTTTTTAACAGTGAAAATGATAGTGTTTTTTTACAGAATTTATATTTTTTTAATACAAAAATGTATCCAGACACTTTGAATGTCACATGCTACATGATGTAATACTTACTATAATTATATTTATTATCCTTGAAATTTCTATAATTTCAATTTAAAATGATATTTTAATTTAAAATGATATAGTTTTGAATGCGCAATCATAAAACAGTTTAATTTTGGAGGCCTTAAAACTGAAGCTTTTTTTGTTTAGATGCTTCAATTTGAAAATATTTTGTTTAAAATTTTTCATTATTTGGAGCTTTCCAATTTCAAAATTTTACCTGTTATATTTTTAAATTTAAATACAAAAGCTATTATTGGCATTTCACTATCAAATCTCCCAAAATTTTATATTCAAAGTCTTGATGGGCAGTTTTGAATCAAATAATTTTAGTTTTAATTATTCTACATTGCTTGGCTTCATTTTGAGTCAGTTTTAAATTTAATTTCCATTTTTTGGTTTCATTAAAAAAAAAAGCATTGGATTCATATATCTTGTTCCCTATTATTTCAAAAAATTTTCAATTTGGTATGTAGTACTTCAAAAAGCAAAACTAACAATTTGAAAATTGTTTATTTTTGAACGATTAAACTTTACCTAAAATAATGGAAATTTTCAAGGGAGTGAGTTTTGAAAATTTTGCATCTCATAATTCAATTTTAAATAGGAAATGATTTAAATTAATAAGTTTTCAATTATTAAATTTTAACGCATTTAATTACAAACAACTCAATTGCAATTTCTTTGATTTTTAAAAGATCCAGATTTCAAAATTCTAATACAACAGTATTCAATTTTTAACGTTTGAAAATGGTCCTACCTAAAATCATTCAAATTCTTGATTCTTTAATTCAATATTAAATTGTTAGATTCGGAACGCTTTGAATTAAAAATGATAAAATTTCAACTCGTTTCTAATAAAATTGTTCAATTTTTAAAATTTGGGTCTGTAATTTTTTAATTTCGAGATATTCTGATTTAAAATTGTACAGTTTCAAACACTTCCAATTTCAAATTACTCAATTTTAAACGCTTCTATTTCTATATTATAGAAGTTAGATTCATTTTTATTCCATTCAAAATTTTCTTTTGTTTCATAATTTTACCTTATCTAAAATTGTTTGGTTTGAAACATTTTTAATTCAAAATCGTGGATTATATGTATGTATTCATTTTTTTAATTTCAAAAGTTTTCAATTCGAAGTTATTAATATTTATTTCAAAAACGTTTGAAACTTATTAATTAAAAATGTAGTTAATCATGTATTCTCAAATTGTTTATATTTTTAATGTTAGGAAATAAAAATCTAGAGACGTGAACTCGCGGACTCATAAAGGGTTGCAAGTAGTACTAATTAATTATAGGTGATTCATAATCAGCATTTAATAGTGCAACCCATGATATGTCAGCTAAAAGTACTTTTAGGTATTATACGTAATTTCAAATCATCCAGGCTCGATTTTCGAGTAGTATAAACAATTTCAAATAGAATAACCGATGACAAGTGGCAGTAGGCAGTTAAAGTCTGCCATGCTGGATTACAGGTGACATCTAGTCATAATTGTTGAATAGAAGTGTAACCCAGGTTATGTCAACCGAATGTATTTTAAATCGTGTCTCATTTCAAATCAGCCCTGATCGATTTTAAAGTAGTAGAATTAATTCGCAAACGTACATAACTGGATTCAAGTAGTAGATATCACATGTAGTCAGCATTGTGGTATTTCAAGTAATAATAATCATTTCAAATCAGTTATGCTCGGTTGTCAAGAATTATAATGAATTTGAAATCAGCAATCACTGAATACAATCAGCATAAGTCATTTCAAGTCAACTATGTGGGGTTTCAAGTAGTATAAATCATTTTAAATCATCCAAGCACGATTTTTAAGTATCATAACCAATTTTAAACCTAATAACCGTTACCAAGTAGTATACGCCAGTTAAAGCCAGCCATGATGCATTACAAGTAACATGTTAGTCATAATCGGTTTAAAGTAGTGTAACCCATGTTAAGTCGCAACGAATGGATTTCAAATGTTATAAGTAATTTTAAGTGAGCTCTGATAGAGTTTTAAGTAGTATAAGCAATTTCAAGTCTAATAACCGATAAAAAGTAGTATGAAGCAGTTAAAGTCTGCTATACCAGATTACAGGTGACACGTCATAATTGGTGTAAAGAAGTGTAATCCAGGTTATGTCAACCGAATCGATTTTCAATGGTATGTCATTTCAAATCAGCCCTGATCGATTTTCAAGTAGTGAGATCAATTTGAAAACATACATAACTGCATTCAAGTAGTAAATGTCATTTTCATTAAGAATTGTGGTATTTCAAGTAGAGACGTTCGTTTGAAATCAGTTATGCTCGGTTGTCAAGAATTATAATTAATTTGAAATCAATAATCACTGGATACAATCAGCATAAGTCATTTTAAGTCAACTATGTGGGTTTTCAGGTGGGATAAATCATTTTAAATCAGCCAGGCACGATGTTTAAGTATTAAAAACAATTTTAAGCTTAATAACCGATACCAAGTAGTATACGTCAGTTAAATTAGGACATGCTGAATTACAAGTAGTGAAACCCATGTTAAGTCAGGCATAATGGATTTCAAATGGTATAAGTTATTTCAAATCAGCTCTCATCGATTTTTAAGTAGTATAATCAATTTAAAAGTATACAGAACTGAATTAAAGTAGTATATCCCATTTTAAGTCAGCTTGTCATATTTTAAGTACCATCAATCATTTCAAATTATTCATGCTCAGTTGTCAAGTAGTATAATCAATTAGAAGTAATCAATAACTATATTCAAGTAGTATAATAATTTTAAGTCAGCCTGTTAGAATAAACAGTTTTAACTCAGAAAAAACGAAATGTTATCTTTACAGCGATTTCAGAGTGATCTTTGCCTGCAACAAAAATTAACTACACGTGTTGAGATTTACTAACCAAATGGGGAATGGTTACCATGACAGCTTTACTGAATCTTGTTTTGTTTCGATGCGACAAAATTCAACTTTATCTACTTGAAAATTACCCGCAACAAAAACTCACTTGCGTAGTGTAACTTATGTGTTAAGTCAGCCCGAAGGGATTTCAAGTAGTATAAATTATTTAAAATCAGCTATGTTCGGTTTTTAAGTATTATAATCAATTTGAAGTTATAAATAACTGTATTCAAGTATTATAAGTATATATATATAGAAAATTATAAGTAATTTTAAGTCAGATATGTCCATTTTTTAAGTGGTATTTCGAAAATTATTTCCAATTTTTTATTAACATGCATGTAAAATCAGCTTTTTGATTATTTGAAACATTTAAATTTGGATTTTTCTAACCTGTTATTTTAAATGCAAATTTTCATTCTACTTTCAACTTAATAATTGAAACATATGTAAATTATTCAAATTTGAAAATAATTAAAAGAAGCGCTAAAAGCATTGATATTGAAAGAGATTACTGTGTGAAGTAATGGTAATTGCAGCAAGAGTCACTTTTTAAGTGATTTCCCCAAAATTGTCTGTATTAAAGAGGAAAGCCGTCAAATGTACAATTTATTTTATATCCACTACTACATTTCTCTCAATTTACCCAAAGCCAGTGAACTGAATAATTGTGGACCAAGCCCTTTCGATGGAGCGTTTTGATTGCATTGGAGCGAATAAATATTTGTTTTCAAGCTTATAAGAATATTATTTTCATCCATAGTATTGTGGAATACTTATTAAAAATATGATTTGTTTATTACAATTTTGTGTAAATATATAAATGCACATGTGGAAAATTATATTGGTTACCACAATTCTATTGGATTTTTTTAATTATTAAAAACGTTTTTTAAAGAATGATTGTTTATAAATTACTATAACTTTTTCAAACAAAACTTTAATACCTATAATTATTTTATTTTTCATCAATATCTAAGAGCTGTGAGTGTTTTCATATACTTCACAGTTTTATCGTTGTGGATGCTTTATTATTGAAGAGCGATAGTTTCACTTTTACGCGGTATTTCCGAGTCTCATGGCAACCATGAATTCTAGAATATTAAACGAAGAGTCGTTGAACTTGTTATGACCAATATTCTTGTGGTAACAATAAAAAGAAACCCTGGGCGGATTATTTCCTAACGGAAAATGAAGCATTTATATTTGAATTTAAATTTATATTCCAACAATACATAATATATAAAATGGATAGGGTCAAAGAGAAAAGCTCGAAATCACCTCTATATATTAATGTCAAAAATAGTTCTCAGTTGACTCTGGTAAAAGTAAACCGATTGGACAACAGAAATTTTAATTAAAACACTCCTCTTGTACGAATTCAATTTTACAAATGGGAATAATTTCACATATTTTCAACTATTTAATGAGGATTAAATCACTTGTTATTTGCGTTTGTTTTTCCAATACTTTATAAAACATTTAGAAAGCTACTTTGTTATTATTTTGTATTATATTTGTTTCGCAAATTATAACTTTAAGGTATTTATTGGGAACTCGGTCTTATTAGATTTTAATTTAGATTCATAAAGAAGTTTAAAATGGTATTTGTTACTTGTATTATTATATTTTCATGATTTTACGTGAAAGAATCGTTAATTTTTCATGTTATTCAATCTTATTTACTACCAACATTCGCCCAACTCACTATTTTTCTACAGAGTCTTTGGGCAATAAAAGGTGTACACCTGTCGTCTTTCTTTTTCATTAAGGGCAGACCACTTCAGCTGTGGTTAAGATTTATCCGCCAGATATAGCTTAAATCCCGAAATGTGATTGGAGGATTTTGGATTTATTTCAAAGATAAATTTTAACTAAAGGTGGAGAAACTGTTTCCAAGATAAATAGAGGATTGTGTTTACTTTATTTCGAATTTCGACAAGCTTTAACCTAGGGATCATTAGGTTTATTCTCTATAAACAAGTATTTTCTTCAAAAAGGGTGTCTGTATAAGTTCTCATTCTTATTCAAAATCAGAAAAATATAAGTGGACGAGCTTTTAAATCTATATTCCAAGCGTAAAGTGTAAAAATTCAGGGAATGTTGTTGGTCAGGAAAGGTCAGGGAAGAGTCAGGGATTTTGAAGAAAAAATTCGAAAGTCGGGGAATTTTTGTAAGAAGCACTTTCGGTAACTGTCAAGAAGAAACTGAGCTACCACATAGTCACTTTTAGACACTAAAGATTTCAGGGTATTTTCAAAAGTTCCAAGGAATTTTCAAGGGCTTTGAACAGTTCTAAAGGATTTCAAAGTATTTAAAATATATTAGTGTATTTAAAAGTATTTTGAAGAATTTATAATAGATTTTAATAATTCAAATCTATTCCAGAGAATTTAACAGATATTAGGGTATTTATACAACTTTCAAGGAACTCTCAAAAGCATTTACAGGTTGCAATGGATTTAAAAAAATTTGAATTGATTTCATGTAATTTCACGGGATCGCATAATATTTTCATGGGTTTTAAAGAATTTTTTTTATTGATTTCAATAACTTGAAGGGATTTCAAAGACTTTTGAAGATTAAAGGGTATTTTTTTTAATTTCAAGAAATTTTCAAGAGCTTTAAAAATTTTTGAGTGTGTTCAACATATTGTAAAGGATTTCTATTGTTAAGGTATTTATTAATGATTTATATCATTTGAAGTGATTTTAGGGGATTTAAGAGATTTTAGAGTATTTTTAACAATTCTAAAGATTTTTCGGAAACTCAAAAAAATGTCCAATGATTTCAAAAGATTATAAAGGATTTTGAAACATTTTAGGGTATTTAAAAAAAATCGCGAATAATTTTCAATTGAATCTAGTTATTTAATGGGATTTTAAACGATTTTACGGGATTTGAAATATCTTAGTTTATTTACAAAGGTAAAGAATCGTAAAGATTTCAGGATATTTAAAAAAAATTGCAAGGAATTTTCTAAAGAATTTCAAGGCATTTCAAAAGATTTTAAAAGAATTCAAATATTTTAATTTTTTAATTGATTCCAATTAGCTGAAGCGAGATTACAAAGAATTTAAACTATTTTAGCATATTTTCAAAGATTTCCCGGTATTTTTAAGAGATTTAAGAAATTTCCAGGGATTTCAAAGGATTTTAAAGGATTAGAAGTATTTTAAGGAATTTGAAAACATTCCGAGAAACTTCTAGTTGATTTCAATCATTTAACGATTTTACAGAGGATTTAAAAATATTTTAGCATATTTCAAAAGATTTCCAGGCATTTTAAAGAGATTTAAAAATTTTCCACGTATCTCAAAAGATTTTAAAGGATGAGGAAGCATTTTAAGGAATTTTAAAACATTTTAAG
>CAKNWT010285889.1:0-18355 GCA_932066315.1 Andricus coriarius | reverse complement strand
AAATAGTCATCACCTTTTTTTTTTTTGTAAACCAGTGTTATCTTTAAATAATATACAGGGTGTTTTTTTTTTAACTTGAGACATCAAAATATCTCAAGAAATACGCATCCTATAAAAAAATATCCGTAATAAAAACTTTTTATTTTCGAGGGGGAAAAGCGACTTCAAACAAATTTACCCCACCCCACCCCACCCCCCGAGGAGGCAGGAGGGGTAACTTTGTAATTTCAAATAGGAACCCCAATTTTTTATCACGGATTCATATTCTTCTTCATGAAATACGTATGCTTTATTCGAAAAAATTTTTTCGATTCGCAAAAAAAAAACACCCCCCAATGTCTCCTGGGGGACGGGGTGGGGTAAATTTTGTTCAAAGTGGCTTTCCCCCCTCGAAAATAAAAAGTTCTTATTACGGCTATTTTTTCATAGGATGCGTATGAGCTTAAGATATTTCGATGTCTGAAGTTAAAAAAGCACCCTGTATAATACCTCGGTTCACCAGTTGACGGAGTATTCATGGAACCATTCAAGTCATAATGAATAAACTCACCTGGTACAGTTTTCCTTCGTGCCTAGGTGGGAAACGAAAGTTTATGTTTCTTGCCATACTGACATCCTTCACAGAAAAAGTGATTCATACCCGACAAATCGACACCTTTAACAAGATTATTCTTAACTGTCTCACACAGAGATTTGATACTAACGTGTCAAGGCGTGCGTGCGTAAATATGTGCTCCCAAAGAAGACCCGTCGCAGTACTGCGCACGTGTAAAGAATAGCTTTCCATTGGTAGAGAGAAAAGAATAATTAGCTATTCTCTTCAATTTTTATTGTGCATGAGGTGACGAGGTTGTGCTTGACGCATGCAACTCAAAACGATGCAGGACAGGCGGCGACGATTACAAACGCTAGTGTTTAGGGGCGTGAGGGGAGGAATGAGGATACGCCCACAGCGACGATAGGATACAAGCTCTGTGAAGTGCCTCTACACGTTGCGATAACCGCCGGGGCGGCTCATGCGTTGAACCCCCTGGCAAGAGCAAATAAATGGACTTTGGGGACTAAATACACTGGGCTCACAAGTACTCCCAATTCTATAAATAAGGCAAGATACAGCAAAAAAATGCTTTAACAATATGTGGAAAGCAAATGGTAACCCGCACCTCCAAGGAGAAATCTGCTAAACAGACGGCTCTAAAAGAGGGTCTTTCAGGCGGAGAACCTGGCCGTCCTTCGCTGCGCCTCATATAGATCCCTGGGACTAGCGTCTTGCTGCATCGGGATGATCATCAAAAGCTGGGCCTGGATGAAACAAAGAGAATACTGGGAATAAACCAAGGATCGCTAATAGGCGAAAGCCATCTTGACTTTCTGGAATGCACTACTGAAAGCGAATAGTTATGGGTGTAGCACAATAGGTTTTATATCCCCGCCTGCCTATAAACTAAAACTAAGGGTCTAAGTAATAATCTTAATATTAATTTGAAACTTCAACTGTCGAATATTGCGATAATAGGTTTTTTTTTATCCACTTATGGCATTGGGACTGAAGCTCTAACCTCAAAATTCAATCATCTTATTTTACTAAATAAATACAAGAATAAAATATTTGTTATATGTATACAAGCGGTCTTCCTTTTTCCGATTGAAACGTTAATGTAGCGGGAGGAACTGTTTAATTGAATAATTTTTGCGTTGAATAAAATTTTCGAATGGTAACCGTAACTAACCTGTACATTAGAAAATTTTATTTTACGCAAAAATTATTGGAGTAAACTGGTTTTCTCTCTTTATACACATTGTATTTATAAAAAAAAGTACTGCTTAGTATTTAAAAATATGTATTGCCAGTATTTACGGAGTAAAATGAGGTAATTAAATTTTGGGATTAGAGTTTCTGTCCAACAGCCTTATGAAAGAACATTTTTTTAAATTAACCTAGCACCATTCTTCAGAAAGCTTTTAGATATATTTTCAAATATCTGTTTTTTCAATTTATTATTTTGATAACACTTTTCAATCTTAATACGTGACTCTTATTTTTAACTCTGCGTTTGCCATCACATACTCAGTTTTCTTGTTAAATTACCAAAAAGATTCAAACTTCCTGACCAGCCGTGCCTAACACATGAAGACAGGCTACTTCGGAAACAAGTGGACAATGGCTCGAGTCTCTACTCTGGATTTTCGGTTTCAGGCGCAAAAAACACTTCATTCTCAATTAAAAAAATAAAATTTTCCGTAAAAAGCACTATGTGCAAGTACATTAATATGCCTTTAGATTATATGATACAAATATTATATTTAAAAATTAATTCTCAGGTGAAAAAGTTATACAATAGTTTATAAATAGTGGACAAGACAATGATATTTTTCATTTGTATTATAACCTGTTTGTTTATAACCTGTAGAGCAGAAAATATTTTGGCTAGCCCCAGACTGAACCGTATGATCAGTAACTACTTTTGGCTGGTCAGTTGGGTGGCCCGAAAAATAAAATATGTTTGTTTTGGTTGTCTCAACGCCATATTTTCTTTGATTTTTTGTAAAGATAATTGTACAATTTTTTATAGATTTGAAGAAAATGTTTAACCCGTGGCCCAAGGCGAGGGGCTGTGCACTAAGAATACATACGACTGCTAGATGACGCAATGTTTGCTACATTCTCTTCGAATCTGTTGCCATCTTTCCCGCAGTCCCTACCAATCGGCGGTCGTCGCATTCACAATCTCTTGCCTTCCTTATCGTCTCGGACAAGTATTCGCTTTCGCGCATGCGCCCAGAGCAAGGCATGAGAAGCTGATAAGTAGACTATACCGGCTATCACCGCGATCGCTACAAACGTCATTTGCGATGATATATCGATTAATTGTTTTTGAAACCAAAACATACTTTTTTATTCATCTCAAAAAACTTTTTAGGAAAAATTCCATAAAATTTTACGCTTAATCAAAAATCCTTCCTGTAATACATTCACAAAATACGTGATACATTTTTCAGGAACTTTATACATCCCCCGCCCCCTGCGTGATGCTTTTTCCATTGCACTTAACATGGAGAATGATACTTCGAAATAACCCTTCCCCTCCCCTAAACGTATAACGTATTTTTGAATGACCCCTAATTGAATCAAATTTCTTAATTTTGGTACCGATCATCTAAGCACATCCATCCCATTTCCCCAATTTCTATAAATTTCACTGAAATCCATAATTTCCAAAAAAAGAATCAATAATAATTCAAATTCAAAATTGCAACAGGTTAATTATAATAATTATTATTATTTTGGTAAAAAATGTGTTTATTGCATAAAAAACCTTTAAAAATCTAATAAAAAGGTGGTAAAAGGATTTTTTCAAAAGCTTATTTGTTGATACAATAATGAAAAATACAAAAATAAAATTTTAGTTACGATTTTAACGTACTAATAATTTTTTCAGCCTTTTAGCTTTCATATTTATAGAATGTATTATCATTTGTAGAAAAAAGAAATATATTTTTTCTTATTTTTTTTCGAATTTTCAGCAAATAATGTCCGTCATACTGGGGAATGGTACAACTGTGCGATTGTTTGTACAACAACGATTGAACTGTACAACTGTTGCTTTTGTTGTCATTAATAACGACCACACTGATTCTAACGCCTCTCCCTTTAAACAGTTTCGCAATCGCGTCACATTTTCGCTCGGTGTAAACCCGCAATCAATAGTGGCCCATCTGTGCCTGTCGATAGCAACAGGCACAACTGTGCACGTTGTTGGCCCCAGGCACAACTTTGTACGTTGTTCGCCACAGGCATAAATATGCACCAGCCCATCTGTGTACGTCTAAATTTCGACGTACATAGTTGGGAGTCTCCTTACTGTGTACATCGACGTTTTGACGTGCGCAGGTAGTACCCTAGCAAGGTTCACGTGCAAAGATGGGATATTTTCAGCTGTGCACGTGCATAGATGGTACCCTCCCAGCTGTGCACGTCTCAGTTAATACGATCAGATTTTCAACTTACAAGTCCACGAGCATAGATGCGATACTCTCAACTTTGAACGTCCCAATTTGGGAGGGGTACGACTAACGTTTCATGTGCACAGGTGGAACGCTCCCAACTGTGTACGTGCACAGATGGTACCCTCCCAACTGCGTACGTCCTCATTAATTCCGTCAGATTTTCCTATATTTGAAAGTCGGTCCAGCTAAGCTTAGTTACCGTTACCCGTAACCTTTATCTCCTTAGCGTTACCTACGTAGTTTAGCACGTATTTTACGAGAACTTTTTTATAAGAAAATTTTAAAAATTTAAATTGTGCCAACATCCAAAATAACTAAGAGTGGTGAGTCGACGATCCGGATGCACCGGGTCGTGCACCAGGTAGTTTAGCACGTATTCTACGAGAACTTTTACAATTTAAATTTTGCCAACGTCCAAAATAACTAAGAGTGGTGAGTCGATGATCCGAGTGAACCGGGTCGTGCACCGGGTCGTGCACCAGGAAGTTTAGCACGTATTCTACGCAAACTTTAAAAGAATTTAAATTTTGCCAACATCCAAAATAACTAAGAGTGGTTACTCGATGCTCCGGGTGCAACGGGTCGTGCGCCAGTATGTTTAGCACGTATTCTACGAGAACTTTTTTAAAATTTAAATTGTGCCAACATCCAAAATAAGTACCAATGATCAGTCGACGATCCGGGTGCACCGAGTAGTGCACCAGGTAGTTTAGCACGACATTCCCCCTCCTGTATTCCTGTGTCATCAGGTCTACTAGTTCTTTTTACGAGAACGCGCAACTTTGTAGCTGGCCTTTTGTACATCCCCGTAGTCGTCCGTACGTCCGCAACGCTGACGCGGCCATCCTTGCCAGGATAGACAGCCTTTATGATCCCACGCTTCCACTGGTTCCGTGGAAGCTGGTTGTTCCAGATAACAACCAAATCCCCGACTTCGAGATTCTCTGTTCGTTGATACCACTTTGTACGCCGGTTGAGTGATGCTTTCTGGGTCGGCTGATACATCTGAAACATAAGTCAAAGGTCTGCTGTTCACCGAAGAAAAGGCTTCAGCAAATAATGTTTGAAGGACTTCCTCCTTCGTTTCTCGCTCCTTCAACGTCACCTGTAGTGCTCGTTTCACGGACCCCACGAGCCGTTCCCAGCATCCTAAAATGTGCGGACTTCCTGGTGGGATGAAGTGTTATTCTATTACGTTGATGGCAGTTTCTCGCAGTATCTCGTCCTGATCGAACTCCTTTAGCGTTCTTCTCAGTTCTGTATTTGCGCCTACGAAGTTAGTGCCGTCTGAAACCAGTCTACTCGGTTTTCCTCGACGACTGATCATACGCCTCAAGGCCATGATCATGGCGTCCGTTGATAAAGAGCTTGCAAGCTCTAGGTGTATGGCTCGTACATTTAGGCAGGTGAACAATACCTCGTACCTCATCTCGTGCTTTCTTCCTATCGTCACCTAGAATGAGCCGAAGTAGTCCACCCCTGTGTTGGTAAAGGTTTCGATGAAAGAATCTGTTCTCATGTCAGGTAATGGAGTCATTTCCGGTTGTTGAGGCTTTGCTTTCCGTTGTCTGCAGGGCGGGCTATTGTACCCCTGGGCTCTTACTGTGCTTCGGATCTTCGTGATCCAGTACTTGGAACGAAGATCATTTATTATTCGTTCTCGCCGTCCTTTGATTCGCTTTTCTCTGAAAAAGTAAGCACCGTCTTACCATCATTGTGCCAACATCCAAAATAACTAAGAGTGGTGAGTCGACGATCCGGGTGCACCGGGTCGTGCACCAGGTAGTTTAGCACGTATTCTACGAAAACTTTTTAAAAATTCAAATTTTGTCAACATCCAAAATAACTGAGAGTGGTGAGTCGATGATACGGGTGCACCGGGTCGTGCACCAGGTAGTTTAGCACGTATTCTTCGAGAACTTTTCTAAAACTTAATTGTTCCATCATCCAAAATAAGTACCAATGATCAGTCGACGATTCGGGTACTCCGGGTCATGCACTAGGTAGTTTAGCACGTTTTCTAGGAGAACTTTTTTAAAATTTAAATTGTTCCAACAGCCAAAATAAGTACCAACGATCAGTCGACGATACAGGTGCACCGGGTCGTGCACCAGGTAGTTTATCACGTATTCGACGAGAACTTTTAAAAAATTCAAATTTTGCCAACATCCAAAATAACTAAGAGTGTTGAGTCGATGATACGGGTGCACCAGGTCGTGCACCAGGTAGTTTAGCACGTATTCTTCGAGAACTTTTTTAAAATTTAAATTGTCCCAACATCCAAAATAACTGACAGTGGTGAGTCGACGATCCGGGTGCAACGGGTCGCGCACCAGGTAGCTTAGCATGTATTCTACGAAAACTTTTTTAAAATTTAAATTGTGGCATAAAAAATAACTAACAGTGGTGAGTCGACGATCCGGGCGCACCCGTATTTGAAAAATTCATTTTCGATTTAACGTTTTAGTCATAGTTGATGTAAATTTCAAAATTTGTAAGAACTTCCAAATTTTGAGTACCGTTTATATTTTTTCATTTGAAATATTACGCAACTGAAAATCTGATTTCATTAATTTCAATACTTAGTTTTCATTTCAATCAAGTTCTACCCAGTTGAGTAACCATGAGGTGATCTCATCGACGATATTTGAACTCGAGATGTTTGTTTTCATAAGAAGCTTATGGGAAGTTTATGCATTTATATTTCGGTATATATACGATTCCTATGACTAATTTTTTAAAAAGAAGGCTTTTCATTAACGTTTGTAATATTTTATTGGTATTTTGAAAAATTCATTTTCGATTTAACGTTTTAGTCATAGTTCATTTACATTTCAAAATGTTTGAAAATTTTCAAATTTTGAGTAACGTTTGTATTTTTTAATTAAAGCTTTTGACATTTCGGAAAATTCGTGTTTGGATTTTTTATGATAAATTTGGTTAATTTTTTATTTAAAACCGAACTTTACATTTTTTTTAACTTTTCAGAAGTACCATTTTTTTTTTTTAATTTACAGATTTATCAAAAAAGTTTTTATATCTGTGCTGAACCTATCTGTAAATTATTTCCAGTAGTTGAGAAACATTAAAAAAAATGGTTTATTACGTTACAAATAAATTATTGAATTAAAGTTCTTTTCGAGATTAGGCATGTTTAGCTCATTGAAATTCACAGTTTTGGTATGGAATGTGCGAGAAATATAATATTTATTACTGTTACTTGGAAGAAGATGCTATTTGGCAATTAAAAACAAAATTCACAGTTTTTCTATTTATCAACCAACAGGCTTAATTTTTTTAACTGAATCAACTAAGAATGCTTTTCCGGTGATTGTTTGATATAAAACTTCGCAAATTTGGAAGCAATATTAATTATTAAAACAATTTTTGTAAACAAATTCAGAGTTTTTCTATTTTTCAACGAATAGGCTCAATTAAAAAAAGATTAACGAAGAATATCTTTGCGATGACTTTTTTCTATGTTTCTTTGCAAATTCCCAAGAATTATGATTTAAACCATTTTTGTAAGGAAATTCACAGTTTTCTATTTTTTGACGAATAAGCTGAATTTTTCCACAGAGTCAACTAAGAATTTCTTTCCAATAAGCTTTTATTCGTGATTTTTCGCAAATTTACAAGAATTATTAATTATTTAAAACGAAGATCTTTTTATCATAAATTTTGTTTTTCATTGAATAGGTTCAATTTTTTACAGATTTAGTTGCGAATATATTTGCAATGACTCTTTTCTATAATACTTTACAAATTCCAAAGAATTATGATTTATTTATTCGAACAGTTTTGTAAGGAAATTCAGAGTTTGGTGATTTTTAAACGAAAAGGCCTAATTTTTTTAAATTGAATCAACTAAGAATATTTTTCCGGTTACTATTGGATATTATACTTTGCAAATGTAGATGAATCATTAATTATTTAAACAATTTTCATAAACAAATACAGAGTTTGGCTATTTTTCAACGAATATGCTCAATTTGTTTTACAGAATTAACTAAGAATATATTTCCGATAATTTTTTTCTATGATACTTTGTAAACTCCCAAGTATTTTTAATTATTTAAACAATTTTAATTAGCAAATCGGAGGCAACTTAGAATGTCTTTTCGAAGACTATTTCCTAAGATACTTCGCAAACTCATAATAATTATTAATCATTTAAACAATTTTCCTAAACATATTCAGAGTTTGTCTATTTTCAAAGGAATATAGGCTCAATTTTTTTACGGAAGCAACAAAGTGTATGTTTTAAACAGGAATTGCGTACATTACTTTGCACATTCACAATAATTATTCATTATTTAAATATTTTTTATAAACATATTCAGAGTTTAGGTATTTTTGAGGAATAGACACAATTTGTTTACGGAGTCAATTAAGATTGTCTTTCCGATGATCTTTTCTATGCTGTTTTGTAAATTTACCAGAATTATTAATTATTTAAACAACTTTCATACAAAAAAAGAGAATTTAGCTATTTTTCAACGAATGGGGTGAATTTTTTACAGAATTCACTAAGAAAATCTTTCCGATGACTTCATTAGGCTCTTCAAATTTCCAAGATTTATTAATTATTTGAAATATTTTCATGGGCAAATTAAGAGTTTGGCAATTTGTCCGAGAAGCCCTCCCGTTAAGCCTCTTGATCGACATTAGTTAAAACCGAGGTTAAAACGCAGCGAATACACAAACAACGCGGTCGTATACGTCGCAGATGGTCATCCATCCGAGTGCTATGCGCGCTCGAAATGGCTTGAAATCTGGACTCTTCTCGAGTCGAGATCATTTACTGGGTATTTCTATGAAAATTTGTACGCGCCGACATTTTATAGGGTTTTTTCCAAAGTTGCATGAAAATGTTTAGAGTTGCACAATTATTTATTCTGCATCGTGAGAGGGTATCTATGCGAAGCCGTGTACAAATCAAAATTATTGAAGTAAAAATTAATTTCATGGTAGTTTATTGAACTTCATTTCCAAATAAAATAATTACACGTAAATAAATTGATCGCGCGTATGAGGCTCTAGTTCAGTTAAAAGTCCACGTGCACAGATAAGAGACTCCCAACAGTGCACATCTCAATTATTGCGATCAGATTTTTCACCTAAAAGTCCACGTATCTTCCTCACTTTGTACGTCTCAATTAATACGATCAGATTTTCGTTTTACAAGTCCACGTACACAGATGGTACCCTCCCAACTATGTACGTCTCAATGCACATATAGGAGACTCCCAACAATGCACGACTCAAATAATATTAGACTTTTCATTTAAAAGTCCGTATTATTGTGCACAGTTGGGAGTGTTCCATCTGTGAACGTGAAACGTAAGTTGGGTACCATCTGTGGACAACTAAATGTCGACGTGAACAGTTGGGAGTATCCAATCTGCGCACGTGCACATTTGTGCCAGTGGCCAACAACGTGTACAGTTGTACCACGGGCCCTCGAAGTGTACAGTTGGGCTCAGGCGCAGTTGCTCCGTGCACAGTTGTGCCCCTCCAAAATTGAGACGTGCACAGTTGGGAGGGTACTATCTGTGCTCGTTCACAGTTGGGAGTATTTCATCTGTGCACAGTTGTGCCAGTGGCCAGTTACAGTCTGCGATAGACTCAATACGATGACCCGGCAAAAGTCTCGTTCCCTCTGAGGACATGGAGCCACCCAAGGACGACCGCCTTCTGCATTTTCCCCGCAAGTGCCTTAGCATTTTGTTGACACGCAGAGATGCTTTTCAGGCTATTAACTACTGAAACTTTTGGACCTCCAACAGCGCCGATGATCAGAACGACCTGCTTAACAGAATATTCCGCATATAGCCATCACAGCTCCCTTCTCAGGTCTTTATACCTTTCTTTATTTTCATTCTCAATGGCTATGATGTTCTTGTCAGCCGGTGCCGAAAATTCGATAACGAATATGGCTCGTTTCTCGAAGTTAAGGAAAACTATGTCAGGCCTCGTGTGCGTGACAAAAAAAAATGTTGAGTATATAAGGTTCCAGTATATGCGGCACTTCTCCTTTTGGACACTTGAATCTATTTCCCGAGAAGCGTTTGTTGGAGTGGTGCCAGGGCTAATGCCGTAAGAGTAAAAGATATGGTAAGAAAGCACTCTTAGTGCCGCATTGTGCCTTTGGATGTATGTCTTTCCCACATGAGTTGGACATCTAGATAGTATGTGTCCTAGGTCCTCGGGGTGTACTTGACACGCTCTGCAGATATCATCGGGGATGTCTCAGCTTAAAATGTGGCATTGGTGTGCTAAAGTTAAAATGACACCATCTTGACATGCCAAAATGAAACCCTCCGTGCCCGACTTCAATCCGGGTGATGTAAGGAAACAAACGTTAGCTCATACGCATCCACTCTTGCCGAGGAGCTGTTCACAGAAGTTTCTCTCCTGTACTTTCTTGATTCAGGCCTTCAGGAGTGAGTACTCGAGATGGATAATGTTTGATGCATTTGGCTCACCCCTGATATTGAAGTCAAGGTAAGTGTTTCAGCAATCTCCCCCGCAGCTTTGTACAGAGACGCTCCTTTTTCCACTTCTTCGTGTTCTTTGGCCATTTTAAGAAGAGGGACTCGTACACTTGCGACTATATGTGCTGTACCCAGAATAATGCTTTTGTGAAGACATTCAAGATTAATTATTCCGCGACCACCTTGACGGCCTGAGATGTAAAGTCGCGGAACAGACGACTTAATGTGCATGCTTTTGTTCATGTGCATAACTTTTTGTGACCCCATGTTTTCCAAAAGAGATAGTAAATCTGGGTTTCCATTAGACAGATGATAAGTTTATGGCAGGTTGAATCGAAATTTTTCTGGTAGTCAATCCAGGCCATTCATAGGTAGCACGTTGTTCATACATCCCTCGCCACGCAGGTCCAATTGCCTGAACAATCCTATCATTTAAGATAGCTGTTAGGATCTTATACTGCGTGTTCCGACAAGTTGTTGGCCTGTTATTCTTTGGGTCAGACAAGTTGCCTATCTTCAGGAGAAGCACTGTGCGTCCTTTCACCAACTGCTCCGGAATAGGCTCTTCCGACTTTAGATATGAGGCAAAAATGTGGGCCAGATGCTGGTGGCTTCAAAGAAACTTCTTCCACCAGAAGGTCTTGATACTATCTGGTCCCGGAGCGGAATAGTTCTTCATGCCTGTTAATACTTTTTCACCTGCTCGATAGTGATAGGTGGGCATTCCTCCTCAGGTGTTATGAGGGTACTGCACAGCTCCTGGAAGCTATTTATGTCCTTTGTGCCTTCATCCAGTGGATGCTGGACTTCGTAGACTTCTCTCCAAAATGCCTCGACCTCCTCTGGTTTGGGCTGGTGGTCGACAGTAACTGGAGGGTCTCGGAAGAGTCGTGATGGGTCAGAGAAGAACTGTTGATTTTCTCTGACCCACCTGTCTCTCCGCTCTAGACTTTACCTAGCGTTAGATAGAACCCGTATTCTGTCAACAATATGCTGCCTGATGGTCAGCAGCTTTGACTTATTAAGTGTATGATGATGGATCCGCAGTTCGCGCGCGAACTGTCGGACCCTGGCAGTGTAATTCCTGCCAGATGTTATCTAGTCAATCAAACACTGAATGCAAGATCTTTGGGCCTGAGAGAAACCTGGATGTTGATATTTCTCTTCGTCCTAAAGCTCTTCTCGTAAAGCTTCTTCTTGTCCTCTTCTGTGGGATGCCTGTCCGCGGCTGGTCTCAGTGTCGCCTCTCTTTCTCTGTTCCGGGCTTGTTCTGGCTGTGGTTGAGTTGGCGTTCCGCTTATATAACCCCTTTTCCCGAGGTCTTCGGTACGGTTTCGCAGACATTGATGCAAAAAATGCGAGAGCTCTGGGTGTTTCTCGCACCACAGAGCATGCAGTCGTGCCATGTAACCTTCTCGTTTAGGGAGCATACTGGCATCATAGCACTTCAGCAGATCGTCCCTGAGTCGATCCATCTACTCAAAATCGGCATTGTTGTCCGAACCATTGTCGGGAGCCCTGCGCGTTCGATTGTTTTGAACCGCACTTACTACAAGAATGTTTGGTGTTATCATTGTCGTCCCCACGATCAGCCAGGAAAAAGGGTTTATCCATCCTTGTAGAGCCCCGCATGCAAGGTATAAGGTTGCATATTCTGTGAGGTCACCCGGTATCTCAGAATCACCGTTTGAGGCACCTCGCCCAGGTGCTATTCTGCATTCGGCATGGTATATATATATATATATATACATATTAAGGAAAATATGTTATTAGAGGGCCAATTGGCCCACAGCGTATATTTTCTTTAAATTCAGCTATACGTTTTCCTGACTTTTGTACCAATCTATTAAAAATTAAGCTAAAAAAATAATCTTCAAGCATTTTTCTTCAAATGAAAAATGACGTCAGAAGCGACGTACTAAAGGACGTAACAAAGGACGCAACAAAGTACGCCATTTTGTGTTCGAATTTGGGACATCCTTTGGTACGTCCATTTGTACGTCCTTTGGTGCGTCATTTAGTATGTTCTTTTGTACGTCCTCTTATATTTACTTTTTTACGTCCTTTTGTACGTCCACTTTTTCAAGTGGGAGTTGCTCCATGCACAGTTGTCCGTCACCCGTCATACTGTGATATTGAGATCTTAAATTTTGATTTTCTCGGAATTGGGTAATTTTTGGATCAAGCCTTTTTTATTCCGATTTTTGCAAAACCATCACATTTTTCTCGGAAGCATTACTTTATTTTTTATTTCAATTGGAAATTTAATGTTTTATCGCAATCCGAAGCTGAACCTGCTCCAATCTTAGGTTATTGCAACTTTATGATTGTCAACTTCCATATCCATTTTATCGAATCTGCATGACTTTTTTTAATCTCTCTTTTTCGGGCTCAATGTAGTTGCATTTCATTTTAGGTCTAGACTTTTTTCTCAACTTTAGATAGTAAATTCAATTTTACAGAATAATTTTCGCTCTACTGAAAATTTTCCATTTTGCTCGTTAGCGAGTTCTGTACTGTTGAGTTTAATGTATATTTTCATAAATGCTCATTTAATCTGTATGTATCATGTATGCTAAAATTACTACTTTTATTACTGTTTTTTAATGCCTTTTTCATTAATTTCACAATTTATTCATGTCTAAATTGATTGTAAATTTTATTTTACTATCCATTGCCGAATGCGGCCGAATATTACCGAGTGCGAGCGATTACGAGGGATTCCACGCCGACCTGAAAGTGGGCGCAATCCTTTGGGATACATGATCTTTTACATTTCTTTCGTGCCGTCCTGGCAGTGTCCGCCATCTCTAGCAATCTCTTTGACAGATTTCTGTTTCTATAGGGGTTCATAATGGCTCGGGGTTTCCTCTCGACGGGCCTGGTGGCGCGCGATGAGGATGCGCCCGCGCTGTGCGCAGATTGTTTTATCAACATAAGTAGAAGTTGATACAATAACCTAATTCCTTGACTCCAGACCATGGCAATAGGAATAGGAGTGGGAATCGATCATGCTGGTCTGAAAAAGCTAGCGGAGTGAGTGAGGGAAGGAGAACAGTCTGCTGTTTCTCTCGCAATACCGGTTTTAGCACACCAATAAGCCCCGCTCGTTAGTTGGACCCCGGTACGACATGCCTGGTTCCCTCCTTTTCCTATGTCCATGCTCCAGATGAATTGATCGACCTATAATATTAATACATTTAATTGAATATTAATAAAGTTCTGGTCATTTATATTATTTAAAAATATCTTTTTATACAGTAAAACTTTGTTTATTGGCACTATTCCAAGTTGACGTAAGAATAAAAAAGACTCCTTGATTTTAGACGAATTGATTGAACTAATTGCCTCATTTTCTGACATCTTAGTAAAAGTGTTGCGCACCTACTAGCAGTTTATTGTCGTACTTATTGCCTTTTGTGCCATACTTCTGGCCAGCCAATAGTTAATGGCTGTTCAGTCGCTGGCTGGACTCATTTTTTTCTTTAAATGAATTGGAAAAAATTATTGTTCACTATAAGTGTATTTAGCTGATCAGCCCCAAACCAGGGCCAGAATAGACCTTCCACACCGAACTTAAAATTTGTTGTCAGCGCAAAACCTGTAACAGACCAGAATGTTAAGGAGACATGAAATATATCTTGGTTTGCTAGTGTGAATTTCTTATATTTTTATCAGTTTAGACTTTCTGTATCTTTTTGGAAGTAAAAAATATTAGGAATCATCACAAATAATAATAAAAAGGCTGTTCGTCGCCTCGGTTCGGTCCTATTGTCACTCCCAACTGAACCATGGCCTCCATCCGAGAGAGGCCTATTGTGGGTGGCACTGCGCGATACTGGTGATGTAACCGCATAATTCGTTGCGTTCGGGAGTTAGCCCAATGCAACGTGACTGACTGCAAGAGCCGGAGCTCTCGGGCGATGGGGTCGCCACATCCCTACGCCTAGTCAAATGCCTGTCAAGACGGCGCTATGGACACCTTAGTTTACCGCGAGCGCATAATAAATATATCTGTAGGCGATACTAACTGCCGAGCGTGTAAGCCAGAGCCAGAAACACTTGGACATGTTCTTAGTGGATGCTCAAAGTATGCGCGTTACGGGTACATAAAGAGATACAATGCGCGTCTTAAAGTGTTATATTACCATCTTAGGCACTTATGTGGTGTTGATCTATTGCCCGTCTTGCCATACGCCCAAGGGGAACTCGAGTCCGTTGTGGAGAATGATAAGTGTAAGATCTTCTGGAATTTCTCATGCTCCACCACTCAACGTATCAGTGCTACGAAGCCTGATATTGTTCTCCAAGATCTGAAGACCAAGATCATTTACGTGATTGAATTCTCGGCACCAGACGATAGTAATATCACGGCAAAGGAGGAAGGAAAACGGGCAAAATATCAAACACTTCTTTTCGACCAAAGCAGGCTGTACCAAGGCAATAAAGTCCATTTTTCTAGTTCTTATAATCGGCTGTCTTGGAGGTATGAAAGCTACATTTCTTAGGCAACTCAACAAGATTCCGGCTTGCCAGCGTCAGGCTCATTCCATCGTGAAACGGGTGCAAAAGGCTGTCCTTCTGGGATCACTTCATCTGGTCCGTCAACACTGTTCCTCATAACATTCTACAAAGATTGGTAGCTCAAAAAAAGTATCCAGAGGTGAAACCTTTATCTCCAACTGTCCCGTCTGCCGCGTAAGGTCATCCGTGGCTAGAGACCTGACTCCAAGGAACAGTGTTGAACGATTTTCTCTCGCGTGAAATTTCCGCTCTTGCTTACCTTCTAGGACAGAAGGACCAGAAGTGGATGACGTAAACGTTACAGTTGCGTCGCGATTGGTTGCTTTAAGGAAACATGATTGTCGCTTCCAGAGCCTACAACTTCGAACAAATAATAGACTTGCATTTTGGTGGCGATAGTGAGAACGTGTTAGCTGATAGGTGGTGAAAGTATTCTACGGAATTTGTGCGAAAGGTGTGAGTGGAGTGTGAGGGTGGAAGCCCAGGAGGTGAGTAGGGTTGTGTGAGGTAAATTGGGGAGATAAAAATTAATTTTCAGCGTAGTTTTCAAGTGGGATTTGGTTAAATAGAGAAAGTGAGGTTAGGTTGTTTTAATGTTAAGGGATGTTGAGAGAGAGAAAGGGATGTCTGCAGAGGCTGTGAGGGAAGGAATAAAGTGGGATAAAGGGATAATTTGGGGCGGGGGGCGGCAACAGTTTTGAGAGATATCTTTCGGTTGCAGAAGGTACTGCATGGACAGTTCTCACTTACCGACGGAAGAGTGGAACGTGGGAGAGCAAGAGGTGGTCAGATTGCAGGCATTTCTGGTAGTGAAGTTGACGTGGAGGAAATTTTCCACACGCCACGACGGTCAACAGTGCGTGGCCCGGTGTCGAGCGGCGTGTCGGGGAGAGGGAAAAATCGGAACTGCGTGGACGAAAGAAGCGTGAAGGCGAGGGAGAGAGCGTCTAGCGCAAGTGAGGTGGAGGATTTCTTGAAGAGGAAGAGAGAAAGTCAAGAGAGCTTGAAGAAAAGCGCGATAGAGAGTCCGTTTAAGAAAAGCGTAATAACACGTAAGTCACCCCCACCCCCAAACGGAGGGGTAGTCGGAGAGAGGGGCACTCGGGATGTTGATAGGCGAGATCAGGGGGCTGAAGGAAGACGTAAGGGCCACTAAGGAGCAGATGGAAGGTATGAGGGAGGACTTGAGGATCAGAAATGAGAAATGGGAAAAGGAGGTAAAAGAGGTAAGGAAGAAAGTAGAAGCATTAGTGAGGGAGGTGGTGTCGTTAAGGAAGGAAAAAGAAGTTAAAATAAAGCAGTTGGAAGGGGAGATTAGGGTGTGGAAGGAAAGGACGGAAAAGGCTTGAGAAGGTGGAGGGCTGGTCGGAAATGGGAATAGGTGGCAGGGGGGAGGGCAGGTTGGAAATGGAAGTAGGTAGCAGGGGGAGGGCTAGAAGAAAGGTATTTAGGAGAGGGTAGAGAATATGGTAGAAGAGAAAGTTGGAGATCGTATGAATGGAAAGGAGGGGAGGCAGATAGGGAAAGGATAATGGCAATGGTGTTGAGAATGGAGAGAATTGAGTAGGCAGACAGAAGAAATAATATTGTGATAAGAGGGTTTAGGCTAAAAATCGGGGAAGAAAGAAAGCGGGTGGAAGCGCTTCTATAGGGCATATGGTGAGTTGAAGGCAAGGTAAGGGAAGTTAGTCTGGAGGGGAGAAAGGAGAAGGAAGTGGCGGTTGTGAAATTGGAGAGCTGAGAAGAGAAGTTGGGGGTAATGCGATAAGGGGATTTTCTTCTATCACGATTTGACGAGGAAGGATAGGGAGGTACAGAGAATGCTCAACGACAAGGCTACGAGGGAGAGGAGTGAAGGGAGAGCGGTGAAGGTAGGGTATCGAAAAATAAAAGTAGATGAGAAAATGTGGTTGTGGGACGAGAAGAAAGAGGTGTTCAAGGAAGTGCAGGGGAATTTGTTTCGTAGGAAGTAGGGGGTGGGGGTAAAGCAGGGTGGAGGAGTAGTGAAGGTGCTGTACTGGAACGCAGCAGGGGTAAAGAACATAGATGAGAACTACTGGACGTATATCCAGGAATTTGATGGAGTGGGACTGGTAGAGACGTGGGTAGAGAGAAAGAAATGGAATAGAATAGAGCCATAGCTGCCGAGGGGGTATAGGTGGAAGCTCCAGGAGGCGGTCAGAGTTAATAAGAAAGGAAGGGCTAGTAGGCGAATTATAAAGGGTGTTAGGGATGGTTTAGAGGTAGAAGTTCATGGAGAGGGGTGGGCGTGCTAATGAGGGCATTAAATGTGGGAGGGGTAACGTGTAAGTTTGTGACAGTGTATAATAAGGATTGGATGAAAAGGATTAAAGAAAGGATAGATGAGTTGCAGGGCGAAAGCGAGGAGGGTATGGTGGTACGGGGGGGGGGGGGTGGACTTTAATTCGAGGATGGGGAGGAAATGGGGTCTCTGCAGTGGAGGAGAGAGCTTTTAAAGCAAATTGAAGGATAATATAATAAATAAGGAGCGGGAGATTCTAAGGGCCTGGGTGGAGGATAGAGGCCGGTCGGAATGGTAACAGGATACGAAAAGGGAAAATACAGATTTGTAAGTAAAGTAGCGTTATCGGTGATAGACTATGTAGTCATGAATATGCAAGTGTAGGAGGAGACGGAGAGATTCGCAGTAGAAGAGAGGGCAGAATCAGACGTTCAGCCATTAGGGTTGTTGATAAGGGGGGAGAGCGGCGGAAGGCAAAGTCGGGAAGAGTGTCGACGAAGGGGAGGGTGTGCTGGACGAGGGCGGCGATAGAGAAGTATCAGAAGCAGTTAAGGAATGTACGCTTTGAATGGGAGTCGATGGAAGAGATATGGGAGGATTTGAAGGACAAAGTGAAAGGGTATGTGCAAAAGAAGGTATTTAGAAAGAAGAAGAAAGAAGTGGTGAAGCCGTGGTGGGGATGGGGAATGTAAAAAGATGAACAGGATAAACACGTGAAGAAGGTCAAAGGCAGCTGGGCTAGACGGGGTAGAGAGTGAAGCATAGCTCTTTAGTACACAACAGGTTAGGGAGAGGCTGAAGGAGGTAGTGAAGAAAGTACAGAGGACGGTTCGATTCCTAGTAGAGGGGAGAGAGGGCTTAATCGCGCCACTGTATAAGAAAGGAGATAGGGATAGGCAGAAAAATTATAGAGGGATAACGCTAATGAATACGGCGTAATATTGCTGGATAGGGGGAGGTTGTGGGTGGCGATGGTGGAGAGGGGAGTGGAGAGAGGCCTGATCGAGAGGGTAAGGGAGATATATGAAGAGATGAAACATATGGAAGGAGGGGGGGGGGGGGG
>CAKNWT010285884.1:0-13010 GCA_932066315.1 Andricus coriarius | reverse complement strand
TCGGCAGCAATCATACCAAGTGCTTGAGACCGCTGCTCAAGAAGTTCCACGAGATCACTGAATTTTGGGAAATGTTGCATCGGAGAGGGTTCCACTGCAGGTGCGGCCGGCGTTGCAACGATTTGTCGATCCTTCATGCTAAGATCTGTTTCCCAGAGCCTTCTCGATTAGGGATCTAAACGAGTCGCTAAAATGTGCACAAGCCAAACGTCCCAATGTTGCACCGGCATACCGAGGTTAGTCAATGCGCGCACAATGCGCTATGCTTCATCACTAAAGGTTCGCAATTCGACTGCGGATTCGCTTTTAATGTGTGGGAGTTCCATTAAGGCAGTAAGATGCGTGCTAACGATTAATCGAGGGTTAGAGAATCGAGTCTTCAAAGCCTGCCAAGTGGTTAAACAATTCGCGTTTGTTGTTGTCACGTCTTTCACTAGATCAGCCGCGGTACCAGTGAGACAAGATTTTAAATATTGTAGTTTTGTAACGTTTGCTAATCGCGGGGCATCATGGACAAGGGACGTGAAGAGGTCACAGAAATCCTCCCAGTCCTCGTATCGGCCTGAAAAGGTTGGTAAGTCTAATTTTGGAAGCTTGGCAGGTCTGAGGTCTGAATCCGATACGTCCTCATCTGCATGTCTAATTAAACGACCACCAGCCCGCGATCAGGACGCGTCGATACGATTTGACACCCGTAATAGGTCGCTCTGAGCGTTTTCATAACGCGTTTTCATCTGAGCGAAAACATCATCGGTCATATACGGATCTGCAGCTGCTTGTTCATGAACAACAATCTCGGCATGGGTCGCGCGAGCCTCATCCCAAATTGTATCAAGCATACTGAGTCGTCTTTCAATAATTTTACAAGTGAGAGTTTCCGGAGCAGTTTCCCCAAAACGCGTGTGCATCCGATTAATCTCCGCTGATCGCGAACCCTGCAAGGCCGTTAATTTTTTCAGAGAGACAGGTGCCATTGTTCCACCTTTATTATTGCTACCCACAAAACTAGCTAAAGGTCACAAAAGGATAGAGGGACCAGACTATTCTCTAAGAGAAGTAGCAAGAATTCGTACAATACGCTAAACAAGGGGTGTTCCACACTTAATCCATTTGACCTCACTTCATTTTTGTCAAACGCCTGAAAGAAAAACCCAAAAATCGCTTACACGGAAACAGCATGTCAAAAATAAACGACAATCAACCAACCGGCCTCTTGTGTAATAACCCGGTTATTTGTTTACAATTTCATCAGAGAATATTCAAATTAAGAACCATCTCCTTCCAATGCATGACCACTGATGGATACAGTAACCGCAAACTGACAACTAATTACCAAAGCCCAACACACTCCACTCCTCACCCGGGGCACCATATGTTTGAGTAATGTCAGACACTTAATTTCTAGTGGAGTGTATTGGGGTTCAAACAACCACAGCCAAATGACTAGTTGCAAAAGGAAAGAGTTTATTTTATGGCATAAAAAACCTCCACTCGGTGAGTGGAGGAAAAAGCCAAAATTCAAATTGTAATCACAAGAGTAAGTCAGAAATAAATTCAGATAGTAATCACAAGAGTAAGTCAGACATTACCTCATCCATACAGTGGTAAGCACAAATAATCCAACCTGAGACTCGTTGATAATAGTACAGTAATCCACTCAAAATCGATGCACATAATCCAAAACATGAGAATCGATGCACATAATCCAAAACATCAGACTCGTTCTTATGATATTTGACACTCACAATGGCTCACACACATAATCCAAACATGAGACTCGTTCACACTGGCAAATACACGGAACCTGCTACCACAAAGGGTCAACTTGAACTCAACTGAACTTTGAGGAACAATAATAATTATAAAAGTGAAAACAAATTCCTGATCCAATGACCTATAAAGTCGTGGGATAAGGTTCCATTCTACCTGCTCGGCGCTGACCTTCGAGTTACGCGCAGAGTTTACAGTTTTATTTCAGGTGCAGCCCCTTTTCCGAGAATGAATAAACTAAAGAGAGAATAACTAAGTCAAACTCCCCACAATTTCAGATGACGGTAAAAAGCAGCCAAACACATTTTTTTAACCTAAGAACTTTTTTTATACGTGAAATATCAGCTTTAAACTTTGAGAAAAAAATTGAGTAAAAAATTTCGTTCATTTGAACGTTCAGAATTACAAGCACATATGAAAATGCGAAGTCTGGCAGCCACTAAACGAGGCTCTATCAGCTGGCTCGCCTACGGTGTTCTTACAATAATATTTTTTTAAAGTTGTGTCCAGCATACAAGTTAAGTGAAATATGTGGTTTCAATGTTGAATTATACATATAAGTCTTGAAATCGTATATGCACTAACAAAGTTTTTTTTGCCTTTCGTTACAGAACCAACAAGCACCGCACTTGACCTGCTTTTAAAATTAGTTTCCAATATTTTTGTATTACAACACTAAAACTGAATCACTTCACTTCAAACAAACAAATAACAACAGTAATGTTAATAATTGTAGACAATATATGAATATTTTATGTCTTTCAAATACGTCACAAGAACCTAACCTATGAGCATTTTCACAACATTTTTCTTTTGCTATACTCTGCCAACGCATTGTACGACCTGAATATTTATTATACCGTTATTACAATTTAGAATTGAAACAATATAGTTCATCAGCTTCTATGCGTGACACCACTTTTAATGAATGATGTTATATTATAACTCTCCCGAATGCGAGTTTCATCTTTTGCCCTGGAGAATAATATGGGAATGGACTAAAAATTTTCAGAATTTGCATTGGCTTAAAACCGAAAATAAAATAGTTAAATTTTCACACAAAAAACTAGTTTTCAACAATACAAAAATGAATGATCAGCCAGTTGAATTCAACGAAAAAAGACGAATATCGAACAAATTAGTTGTTATAAAATCCATTTCAAATCAAGCAGATTGTACTAGTCAAGTCGCAGAATCTCAAGGAGATGAAATGCCCCATTTTTTATCCTTGCCTGAATTTTAAATCGCAAATAATGTGGTAGGGGTAGTTCTTCAAGATTTTTGGATATTTCTGTGGATATAAGGATATTTAATACAGTCTTGGAAATGCGTGACTTGTGGTCTTTTTTCGTTGAATCCAACGGGTTGATCATTCATTTTTGTATCGTTGAAAACTAGTTTTTTATGTGAAAATTTAACTATTTTATTGATGGTTTTAATCCCCTTTTTTAGTTAAAAATTCAACTATTTGGTTAAAAATGTATGAATGTACTGAAAATTTGTCTTACGGTAAGAACTTCAAGTATTTTGTTAAATTCATCTTAGCTGTTCGAAAATTCAACTGCTTTGTAGAAAATTCGTTCTTTTGCATTAAAAGTTGACCTTTTATGGCAGAAAAGTCAAATTCATTTCTTTTGGCTAAGGATGAACTTTTTTGTCGAAAATTCAACTTTTCGGGTTGAAAATTTACCTGTCGTCGAAAAAAATCATCTTTTTAGACTTGAAAATTCAAATGTTTGGTTGACAATGCCAATTCTAAATTTTTTTAGTCCATTCCCATATTATTCTCCAGGGCAAAAAATGAAACGCGCATTCTGGAGTTATAATATAGCATCATTCATTAAAAGTGGTGTCACGCATAGAAGCTGATGAACTATATTGTTTTAATTCTAAATTGTAGTAACGGTATAATAAGTATTCAGATCGTAAAATGCGTTGGCAGAGTATAGCAAAAAAAAAAATGTTGGGAAAATGCTCATAGGTTAGGTTCTTGTGTCGTATTTGAAAGACTTAAAATATTCATATATTGTCTACAATTATTCACATTACTGTTGTTAATTGTTTTTTTGGAGTGAAGTCATTCAGTTTTAGGAGTTTTTGTGTTGTAATAGAAAAATATTTGGAACAAATTTTAAAAGCAAGTCAAGTGCGGTGCTAGTTGGTTCTGTAACGAAAGGCAAAAAAAATGTTGCCAGTGCATATACGATTTCAAGACTTATACAATTCAACATTGAAACAACATATTTCACTTAACTTTTATGCTGGACACAACTTTTGAAAAATATTATTGTAAGGACACCGCATCATCAATCTTTGACAGCGTGGACCGCACATTTCAGATGTAGACGAGCCAGCTGATAGAGCCTTGTATCTTTGACAGCGTGGACCGCACATTTCAGATGTAGACGAGCCAGCTGATAGAGCCTTGTTTAGTGGCCGCCAGACTTCGCATTTTCATACCCATCGCGAATACCGACCGAACTGGCAACCGGAGTTTTTATTTAGTTGGAATATTTCTTTTTGCATCTTTAATACTCAAATGATCTACATAAACGTACTTTACTATCGGCTCTGGCATTTCTCAAAGTTTCAATCCGATATTTCACGTATAAAAAAAGTTCTTAGTACGTAAACGTAGTTGATTGTCTTTTTATACATTTTCCAAAGTTTTAGTCCGGTATTTTATCATTCATACTTTTGAATTAGAAATTCAGCTTTTATTGCAGGACAGTCATCTTTCTCGGTTGAAAATTAAGCTTTGCGGATTGAATAGTAAATTTTTTCTCTTAAAAATTCATCGCTTTGGAAAAAAAATTGAACGCTTACGTGACTTGGGCGGGGGGGGGGCGTTAGACATAACCGCGTTTATAGACATCGCTATACTGAATAAATATACATAACTACGTTTATGGACGTCCCTATAGTGATTAAATACTTTAGAAATAAAATTTCTATGTATAAATGTAATAATTTATTTAATAATCGTACTGAAATATGAAAATGGTTTAAAAATAAGCCGCAACCAACTTCGACGAAATAAAAGGGAGTATATCCGTATATCGGGCATTTTTTCTGAAGTGATTCCACCCAAAAAATCGATTGGAATCTTGCTTGGGCCAAGTGTGGGCTTTTGACCATAAAATCAGATTTGGGGACCGTATGAGAAATTTCCCATACGACACTTTTTTTAGTTCCTTTTAGACCCACTGTTGATTCCAGTTATTTAGCATTCTACTAACAAATCTAGCCTACACTAAAAATAGTCGATGTGAAGGCCTTTTCGCAAAAAAAGATTTGTATGTTTAATTAATTTTTTAATGAAACGTTTTTTTGTGTGTGTAGATTTAGACACATCAGCAAACCAGACGAGGGAAAATGTTGAGGGGCATCAAACAACGTTCACTTCTCTATAACTTGTAGATATTCATCTTGATTCAAGACCTACAATTATGCGTTATTTATCATTCAATAGTTTGTCAAACGCCGATGAAAGCAGCGACAGTGAAGAGGAACATTCTGGAATTTTGTGCATGAACGAACAGGAGACAAAAAAAGAAGCATTTAAATTCTTTTAAAGCAAAGGAGTCACGTCATAATGTTTAAAGCATCTCAACTGTCCACTTGTGGCGTGTCTTTTGTGGTCACGACTTATAGCATACGATTCCACTCTATTTACGAGGGTAGAGACGCACTTTTCGAGATGTATAAAACTTTCTCTGGACCAACAATCGAAAGTTTGAACACAAGCAAATATGTTATCAACAAGCTTTATAATCCACCCGATGAATTTATTCGCTTATGTTTCATTTGCACAAACACGGAATGCTTTTCACCATTGTTACCGCCTATATCAAAATGAAAATTTAGAAAAATCCAATTACGTAATTGGTATTGATTTAAAATATCAAATGGAAGTTTTGCTTGAAGATGAAGAAATTAAGCATGCATTATTGAAGGTCATTGCGGATACCTAAACCCTTGAAAACGATTCTGGCGATTTACGAAACGTTTACGACGGTCATCTCTACAAACACGTTCAGAGAGAGTACTCGCATGCCTCGCACCTTGTTACATATAATTTTTCTGCCGATGGCGCTACAGTGTGCAACAGTGGAACTTGATCCTTTTGGCCGAATCAACTTATCATTAATGAATTGCCTCCTAGCTTCAAGCTAAAAATTAAGCTGAAACGAGTATTGAAATCACCGGCGAAAATGGAAGTCTGGTGACATTAACAGTCGTCCCCCTATGCTGCCCAGTTGACTCAGTAGCACTCCCTATTCTACAGAATCGAGTTCAACGCAACGTATACTCGGGGTGCAGTTGCTGCTACGATAAAGGTTTGTATGACCAAGGTACGATGCGTTATCATGTACAAGAGAAGGATGATCCTTTAAGAAAAAGGACGAAAGCCACAAGAAGGATTTCAACGCCTTGAAACATACTTAATTCACAAAAGTGAATGGAGTAATCGGTTTTTCAGTACTGCTAACCCTTTTGACTTTAAATATTGTGTGAGCATTTCCTATTGATTATCTACACGCAAAGCTTTAAGGTGTTGTAAAATACCTTTGGGATACTTGGCTACAGACTAAAGTTATAACGACAGATGGATTAAGACGACTCAACGAAAGACTTTTGAAAATGACTCCGCCATATGAAATACATCGTCTACCCAGACCGATAAAAAACAAAGCAAAGTCAGGGCCATTATGGGGACGTTCAACTTTTCCATTTGAAAATGCCATTTTCAATTTTCAACGGGGAATCGCCTGACCGACAGGAAGGTACGATCAAATAGCTAAGAAAACGTTAATAAGGCTAACTTTGAATGAAACCTGCAAAAAACTGGCATCATCTAAAACTTTCCAATATCATTGCGAGAAGCTATTTTCTCATCGAGACTGCAAGAACGCCTTTAAGACAACTGGCGATGGTTTACTGCTCGGACCTATTGCTGGAGAGACTGAAGATGGTTCTAAAGTATTCAACCGCTGCGTGTACAAGTCATCAGTATTTCATAGCACGAAATATTCTCCACCTCCTAAGTCCAATGACACTGTAGTGACCTTGCTATCTGAGGAAATAGGTGAAATTGAAGGTTTTAAGCATAAAAATGGTAAAACCTACATTTCATTAACCTTATTTACCGAGGTTCCTGATCCGATGATATCAGCTTCTTACATTAAGGAAGTAGTGCGCATGTACGTATGTATATTTTCTAATAATATAGGAATTCAGTAAAACATCGATATTCTATTATAGCTTTGGAACTTAATTCGAATATTGGATTGCATGCGAAATTTTGCGTAATAATATTATATAGTTTTTATAAAAGGCTACTTAAAATGGCAAAAGATGTATCAAACTAATTATTGTGCGACGGAAAATAAAATGATACGTTTTAAACACTATCCAAATTTTAAGGCGTAATATACAAAGCAAAAAAAAATGTTGGTTTGGCATCCGAAAGAAAAATTATTTATGCCTTCTATTCGACTTTTAAATTACAAAAATCATATAATTTTACCTAGGATCAAAAAAATTATAGCGATTTATTTAAGCTAATATTTTTCGTATTAAACAATGATCATAATTTAATAAATTTAATAACAAATTGTGACCTAGGTACAATTTGTTGAAAACGTACAAAACCATGTTTTTTATATTCAGTTGATTGCACACTTTATAAATTTTAAATAACTTTTAATTGTTAATGAGTTTCGTTTTAATTTTTTTATTTGTCACAGTAGTTTATCACAAAAAACTGTATCCACAAAAAATTCGGCATAATGTTTTTACTCATAGAGTGCGGGGGAATCTTTTTCAGTTTTAAGATCCGAAGTACACATTAAACATTTTTACGTTATACTTATTCCTTTGAAGCATGAACAATATATGCACGCGAAAATTATGCGAAAATCACATAAAATAGAGGTCTTTTTAGATAATTTTGATACATAATAAAATTAATAAAACGTATACATATGTACGTATATAGTTAAAAGTTTTTCATAAGGACAACCGCAGGATTGCGCTGGGAGCAGGTGTTAATCTGAAAAATTGCACGCGCTTCCAGCGAAATCGCGGTAAAATGTCAGCTGTAACCACGTCTCAGGACCGTGAGATAGGTGGGTACAGTCTGCGACGAATTCAATACGATGATCCGACAAAAGCCTCGTGCACCCTGAGGACACGGAGCGACCCAAGGACAACCGTCTTCTGCATTTTCTCCGCAAGTGTCTTAGCATTTTCTTAAGCCGGGCCTTCAGAAGTGAGTACTCGAGATCGATAAGATTTGATGCACTTTGCTCATCCCTGATATTGAAGTTAAGGCCGAGTGTTTCACCAGCCTCCTCCGCTGCTTTGTAGAGAAACGCCCCTTCGCTTGTAAAGACATTCAAGATTAGGTATTCCGCGACCACATTGACGGCGTGAGATGTAAAGTCGCGGAACAGAAGATTTAACGTGCATGCTTTTGTTCATGTGCATAAGCTTTCGGGACCTGATATCGAGGGATCTGAGCTCGTCCTTCGTCCATGGAACCACTCCAAATGAATAGAGTACTAACGTGACGGCAAGCATGTTTGTCGCAGCTACTTCGTTCCTCGCCGACAGTTCGGAAGACCGAATCCGTCGGATGAGACGTTTGTATCTGCATCGGAGAGTATTCTTTATAGATGTCACGTCCTGAATGCGGCTCTGTGGCACGCCCAGGTATTTATAAGTCTCTCCAGCGCCAAGGTGTCGTATAGCGCTTCTGTCGACGAGCTCAGGGTCTACTGGGGTTCCATTAAGTTTTCCTTACTTCAAATAAACCTTGACGCATTTTTCTAACCCAAACTCCATGTCAATTGCTTGAGTGTACTCTTTGACAATGTCCAGAGCTACTATCCGTTCACGATACGAAGGCCCCTCCAAAACAGCTGCACATTTTGGTAATTTCCTCGCAAGGAAAAAATCGCACAAGAACACAGCTTATACCATGATAAAGCTTACTTTATTGCGCTTAAAAAAGTCCTCATTTGTTTATGTACAAAAATTTGTTTGGAAAATATCCTTAGCGAAAAGACGAAAACCGTGGTTTTTTCGCGTCACCCTGTCCTTGCTTGACTTTCGATGACGACATCTTTGAACTGAATAGTGCGAAAAATTTGAAAAAAATCATATAGATGCATTCATATTTTGACTACACATACGTGAAAACAAAACTGCAATATATTAATAACAATTAACGTAAAATGAATTTGAACATGACTATGCTATCTCTGGTAATGTACGTAGTAGAGAGTTCTATTTTGGCTTAAACTGCTTAGAAAGATAGCATATTCATGTTCATATGAATTTTACGTTAATTGTTATTAATATATTGCAATTTTGTTTTTACGTATGTACAGTCGAAATATGAATGCATCTATATGATTTTTTTCAAATTTTTCACACTATTCAATTCAAAGATGTCGTCATCGAAAGTCAAGCAAAGACAGGGTGACGCGAAAAACCCACGGTTTTCATCTTTTCGCTAAGGATTTTTTCCAAACAAATTTTTGTACGTAAACAAATGGGGACTTGTTTTAAGCGCAATAAAGTAAGCTTTATCATGGTATAAGCTGTGTTTTTGTGCGATTTTTTTCTTGCGAGTAAATCACCAAAAGGTGCCGCTGTTTTGGAGGGGCCTTCGTATCGTGAACGGATAGTAAATGTAGTTTCTCTTGATTTTTAGCATAGATCTTAAGATCATCCATGTAAAATACATGAGTGACTTTATGCTTTCGATTTCCAGGCTTGCTGCAGAGGTACCCTGCGGAATGGCGGAGTGCGAGAGATAGTGGCAATAATGTGAGGCAAAAGAGGAGAGGGCTCATGGTATCGCCCTGAAACATACCCCTCTGAAAGGTGACACTGTTAGTGATCACACGATGTTTTCCAGATGAGATAGTAAATCTGGTTTTCCAAAGCGGCAATTATCTCTCTATGCACCTCACGATGTGCGGATGAACCTTTAAACCTTTCAGTGAGAATAGCTGTGAAGATCTTATACAGTGTGTTCAGACAAGTTATTAGCCTGTAATTGTTAGGGTCAGCCAAGTTGCCTGTCTTCGGCAGGAGCACTGTGCGCCCTTCTACCAACCACTCCGGAATAGGCTCTTCCGACTTTAGATATGAGGTGAAAATGCGAGCCAGATGCTGGTAAGTTGAAGGAAACTTATTACACCAGAAGGTCTTGATACCATCTGGTCCCGGAGCGGAATAGTTCTTTATGCCTCTTAATACGTTTTTCACCTCCCCGGTAGTGATAGGTGGGCATTCCTCCTCAGGTGTTATGAGTAACTGGAGGTTGATTGTCTCTTTAACTAGGAAAACGGTTCGTCCATCCTTGTAGAGCCCCGCAAGCAAGGATAAGTCTGTAGACTCTGAGAGGTTGCCCGGTATCCCAGAGTCACCGTTTGAGATACCTCATCCAGGTGCCATTCAGCTTTCGGCACGGTTGTCACGCCTCCGCTTAGGGGTTATTCCTTCGGAACCATCCCTGGACAATTGTCCGCGACTGCTTATTAATTATTGTAACCATATTTAGCAGAAACCCTTGGTGCAGGGACCCTCTATCCGCAACTCGAGGACGCGTTCGGTGACTTTGTCATAGGCCCTTCAGTTCAATTCCTAAGGATTCAATGCCGAAACCGTAAAAAATCAAAAATCAAAAAATCAAAACTGAAAACGAATATATATATATGTGTGTGTGTGTGTGTGTGTGTGTGTGTATGTGTGTATAAACACCGTTCGGTTTCGGTTTCGATTCCTCAGGAATTGGACTGAATTGCCTATGATAATGCCACCGAACGCATCCTCGGGTTGCGGATAGAGGGTGCCTGTACCAAGGGTTTCTGCTGAATATGGTTACAATAATTAATAAGCAGTCGCGGAGAATTGTCCAGGGATGGTCCCGAAGGAATAACCCCTAAGCCGAGGCGTGACAACCGTGCCGAAAGCTGAATGGCACCTGGGTGAGTTGTCTCAAACGGTGACTCTGGGATACTTTGCGAAATCAACATGCCTACCTCTTGAAAAATGGATATGTGTGCGCAGCGCTTCCCCAAACGCTGCTTGAACAAGCTGCAGACGAAGATGAGGAAGAAACATTAAGACCAATTGCGGAAAGCAGACACTGTCTGAAAGACGATAGCGATTTCAGGACAAGGAGGAACATTGGCATACAGGTTTCTCCTAACCCCCAAGATCTGCGGAAAGGGTTCAAAAGTTCGCTTAAGAACTGAACATCTACAATCACACAATAAAATTCAATGCTGCTGACAATCAAGCGGCACATTGTTGACAAAATACGGGTGTTATCTGACGCAAGGAAAAGAATACAGAAGAGAGAGAGAGAGAGAGAGGTGGATCAGAGAGAATCAACAGTTTCTCGCTGACCTATCTCGCCTCTTCAGTGCCCACCCTGTTTCTGGCAATAATCTACCCAAACTCAACGAGTTAGAGACTTTTTGGAGGGAGGTATACAAGATCCTAAAAACTCTGTAATTGAACGAAGATACTGATAATATCATCCGCTTCAAGGAGTTTTGCGATAACCCCATAACTTCTCAGGAGGAATGTCCATCAGTCACTGAAGAAGAGGTGAAAAAAGCTCTTAGAGACACGAAGAACTCTTCCGCTGCAGGACCAGGTGGTATCAAGAACTTCTGGTGGAAGAAGTTTACTTCTACACACCATCATTTGGCCCGCATATTCACCTCCCTTTTAAAGTTTCAAACGCCTATTCCGCAGTGGCTGGTATTAGTACGCACTATACTCCTACCGAAAAAAGGTAACTTGTCCTACCCAGAGACTTACAGGCCAATAACTTGTTTGAACACACTGTATAAGATCTTTACAGATATCCAGTACAACAGGATTGCCGGAGGAATTGAGCCTGTACGGCGAGAGATGTACGAACAACGTGGCTCGAAAAAATGTGTAGCAGGATGTCTAGAGAACCTGTTAATTGACAGATGCGCCTGTAAAGACGCTGCAGCCTGTCAGCGCGTTCTCTCAAAGCCCTATATTGACTACCGAAAAGCTTTGGATTCAACATCTCATAGACTTATCGTATGTCTGTTGGAAAGCCTGAAAGTGCATCCACACATAGTGAGATGCATAGAGAGTTTGATGCCCCTTTGGAAAACTAGCTTTACTATCATATCTGGAAATTATCGTGTGACAACGATCAACTTCACCTTCCAGAGGTGTGTCTTTCAGGGCGATACCATGAGCCCTTTGCCTTTTTCCATCACACTTCTGCCTCTATCTCTCGCACTACGAAATTCTTCTGGATACCTCTGTGGCGACACTAACCGTTGCGAGCATAAGGTCACTCATGTATTTTATATGGATGACCTGAAGATCTATGCCTCTGGTAAAAGCAAACTTCGAACTGCTATAAATAACGTCAAGAAGTATAAAGGAGAGGTTGGGATGGACTTTGCATTGGATAAATGTGCCAAAATTCATTTGAAAAAAAAAAAGATTGTTGGCGTTCCCAAGGACCCTGAACTTATGGATATAAGTGTTATTCGACATCTTAAGGCTGGAGAGAACTATACATACCTGGGCGTGCCTCAAGGCCGTATTCTGAACGTAACACCAGTTAAAGAGTCTCTCCGAAGCAGATACAAGCATCTTCTTCGGCAGATTTGGTCTTCAAATTTGTCGGCGTTCAACAAGGTATCTGCGACTAACATGCTTGCCGTCCCCGTTCTGCTCGACTCGTTTGGAGTGGTTCACTGGACGAAGAACGAGCTCACTGCCCTTGATATCACCATACGTAATATCATGCAGATACATAAAAGCATGCTCCAAGGTCTTCATAACCATATTGTTCTAATTACAGCTTACATAGTGGCAAATGGAAAATATCCTCTCCTAAAAATTTTCAGGAATCACGAGATGATTGACAAAGGAGCGTTTCTTCACAAAGCAGCGAAGTAGGCGGCTGAGTCCCTTGATGTGAATGTATGCATCAGAAGTGAGGAAAGTGCATTGCTCCATCTAGATGTTTCACTTCATAAAGCCGAAGTATACCGTGACCGTATTTTATGTCAAGAAGTTTCCAGCGATAGTTGCAGAGCGTGTCATGCACACGCAGACTACCTAGAACACATACTATCTGGGTGTCCCATCCATGCGGAAACAACGTATATCTACAGACATAATGCAGCCCTAAGAGTGCTTTATTACCATCTTTG
>CAKNWT010285883.1:0-12175 GCA_932066315.1 Andricus coriarius | reverse complement strand
GTGAAGCATGTAAAGGATGTGAGGCTCTCGGTAACTTACGAAAAATTACGTATTTGATCAAAACGATTTCAAGAAATAATTACATATGCTCGGCAACAAATTGGAGCAGTATGTGATGAAATGTTTTTGGATTGAGGAGAATGATTACTTTTTGTTATGAAACTGAAATGAGAATCCAAGAAATATAGAAAGCACGTAACCGTCCCGCCTTAAATTTAAAATCTCAGGCGCATGCGCTCATCACTTTCTGCAAAGAGATATTCCTCATTGGCTAACTTTGATACAACGAACCAATCACGATTCGTTACAAACAAAACGAATGAACTTGACTTAATCTACATCAATAATGTGATGTGAGTTTGGCATTATGTCGTCCATGTGAGTGATTTCATGATTTGTTCGCCCTCGTTGTCCCAATTGTTTAACGTTTTTCTTCTCTCTATCGAAAGTTGAATACAGTTTTATTCCTCGTGATTACTGGGCGAAATATTTTACCGAATTTCTACCATAAAAAGTCACTGAAGCAAAATGTCAGCAATCAGTTTATTGAATCCGAAAGCCGAATTCGCTAGAGCTGCTCAAGCTCTAGCAATTAATACTTCGGCTGCGAAAGGTATCCAGGAAGTAATGAAAACGAATTTAGGGCCCAAGGGAACCATGAAAATGTAAGTATTTTGAATTTTCAGTCTTGAAAATACCTTACTTTTCATAGAAATGATTTTGTGAGATACGAATTTGGCATGTGCGCGACTGTTTTCTTCTCTGTCTCACTCCCGGTTCTCGACTTCCATTCACTTTACTGCGAATACACTCCTTTTATGGCAATCGACTTATTCGCTTCTTTCTTTATAGATTTAAGAACCTCTCCAAATTTTAGAAAAAAACTTTACTAAAGAATATTTTTGAAAAACAATTTATACAAATTTTAAATATTTTTGTTTAAATCTTCAAAATTAATTGATTAAATGCTGGGTGAATTAATATATTTATTCTTTTTTTTTGTGGTCTTCATTTATTCTTGATACGAGTCAAAATGAGATAATTAATATTCCTTAATTAACCTTTTAGAGTTCCTGTTATTTATTAATAATTATTATCATTAATTAATTTATTTCTTAGGTCGATACTATTATGCAACAATAATGTGTATAATGGCAAAAAATGGTTAACTTTTAGAAATATTTTTTTTAGATGTAGTTCATAAATTATAATCTAAATTATTCAATTGGTTGTTTCATGATTTTCATCTGTACTGCCTTGTATGAATTCAATTCAGGGCCGACTTGGGATTAAAAATCGATCCTGGAGAAATGTTTGAAACCGGCCCAGCTACAGTTTTCAATTGTTTAATTAGAAATTGTTTGAAAATACCATGATTCCAATTTTTAAATGTTCAGTTTTGAGAACTGCAAGTTTGATTGAAAAATTGTCGAAAAAATTATTGTTACAGTTAGAGTGCTTTAACTTGTAGTTCTGTTCAAAACTTCAAATTTAACTTTTTTTAGTTCTGAGGCCATAAATTTGAGGACATTAGAATGCCAATTGGATAAGTATCATTTTTTAGTAATTCTGTTTTTAATGATTTCAAGTAATCTAGGACTCTATTTACCGATACATATTAGCAATATGTAAAAATCATTTGTCCTTTCACTCGAAAAAATTAATGTTAAAATTACTATATGAGAATGGCAACTGGATAAGGACCGTTTGGTTTTTCCGACCTCAAACACAGGGGAAAAAAATGTCTTCACCTCCCTGAATCATTTACTAAATAATTACCACATACTTCTACCATTTTGACTGAATTTCCTATCGCCTATTATAGAAATAATTTAATTTTTGTCCTTATCCATTTCATTCTCATAATTTCATAAAATCTAGTGTGAACCTTGTTCGAAATTTTGGCGTATCAAAGTATACTTACACTGCATATATTTAATAGCCCAGAAAAGTAGTTACTATATATTTGTGATTTCGGAAAAAATTCGCAGTTTTAAAATTTATGAGATGAAAAACTGGACAAGTCGGCTGTACACGGTTATTTCCATTTGCGCAGTTCCGGAAACTCCTAACACGGTTCCGGTATATTCTCCTCCGCGTCAGTGGCTGACCAATTGAAAAGAGGCCCGAAGTATTGCCTTGAATTGAGTATTTTAGTATGACGTCATGGGAATACGTCATACGACTTTTGCGAGAAAATATTATAAACGTCAAAGTCATAAAGGTACAAATAGTAATATTTCTCAAGTGTAGAATCTATTTTCTCAGTAATGTTCCATTCTTTTGTAGATTCACGACCTTTCAGTTTCACGAAATAAAATAAAATATCCTAAATGTCAGGTGAGTGGTACTCTAACCTCAAATTTCGGACAGTTGCTTGTATTTCGTGAAAATGGAAGGTCTTCAACCGATAAAAGGACGAAGAAACATAATTGCGCAAATACATTCTACACTTGAAAAAATTACTGTGCAGATCTTTATAACTTAGCTTCACGTTTCGGAGATTTTCTCCAAGAAGTCGTATCCCAGTGGGCGCAAAACTATGAACATCCCAAGCACATCCTTGGGACGTTCCTAGGACGTCCAATGTCAGTCCAAACAACGTCTCTGAGATGCCTAATGTCCTAAAGATGCCCTAAAGACGTCTGAAAGACATAGGACGTTCTCGGGACATCTTTCGGACTGACATTAGACGTCTTAAGAGCATCCCTAGGATGTCCAAAAGACATGTTCCAAAACACGTCTTAGGGACGTCCCGAAGACGTCTCTAGGACATCCTTAATTTTTTTGCCCACTGGGATGCAGTTGCAGTACCATGTACTAACCTTCCTGATAGCTAACATTTCCACCTATGGACGTCATGCCACAAAACTAACTATTCCGCGAAATATTTGCGTCGTTTTTTGATTCTATAATATTGATTTTTAGTTGGCAAATTGTCGTACGCCAACAAAAACACTTGAAAGACATTTGGAAAACACTGATACATGCATGCAGACTAACGGACCGCGACTTTTTCTACTGCGCAATAAGCCGGATATCCATTCGCCTGAACCGTTTCAATAATATTGCGCAATATACTTGACTGAGTACTCGCACACGACGACCCTTTCGAGGCGAGAGTCGCAATCGTCTCTCACATCTTGAGCTGATAAACTGCGTGGGCCAGCAGTTCTAGGAATGTCGGGTGTATTTATTTGTATTATTATTGATAGTACAGTCAACTTCCTTTTATTCTACAGTTCGCTTATTCTACAGTTCACCTATTCTACATCCCCTATACACGCTCATTCTAATTTGCGCAGTTTCGTAATCTCCCACCACGACCCCTGTACGGGCTTTACGGCCACGCCCGCATCAGCGGGTGACCAATTAAAAAAAGAGGCCCGAAGAATGGATTTTCTCAGCCATATTCCATTCTTTTGACAATTCACGACCTTACAGTTTCACGAAATACAAGCAACTTTCCGAAATCTGAGGTTAGAGTGCCACTAACGACAAATTTCGGACAGTTGATTGTATTTCGTGACACTGAAAGGGCGTCAATCGACAAAAGAATGAGACATGACTGAGAAAATAGATTTTACACTTGATAAATATTACTAGTCAGACCTTTATCACTTATCTTTACGTTTCGGAGATTTTCTCCATAAAGGCGTATGCAGTTGCAGTACCATGTACTGCCTTCCTGACGGCTGTCATTTCCACCCATCCTAGCATTATTTACTTGAAAACTAGCTCCAATAACACCTGATAAAAAACTGAGCAAAAGAAAAATCACTTAAGATCACTTGAACGAAAGGATTGACATGACGCGCAAATCAAGTCAATGCTAACGGAGCGCGACTTTTTCAACTGCACATGTACCGAAAAATTGATAGTACATATATACTGATTTCAAATCGACCGCGGTTATCGTCATATGCGCATCTGAAAAAGTTGCTTATAGGGCGCGCAGCGATACAAGGCCGAACAGCCAATGAAAGTCGCTTGATAAAAAGAACCTGCCTACTGGCGGTAGAGGTGGGGGCCCCTCCAGCCCTAGAATAATCGAGCGTGTACGTTTCAAGGCCAGTAGAATAAAAGGAAGTTGACTGTATTTATGGATTTGAAATCGACCCGCGCTTTTCGGTAGAAAAAGTTGCGTAAAGGCAGCGTATCGATACAAGAACGTGGCAGCTAATGAACGTCGCATGACCTAAATATCCTGCCCAACGCGATAAGGATGGGGCCCCCTCCAGCGTGGAAATAAAAGAATCGTTTCGTTTCAAGGTCAGGGAAATAGGCGAGACTTCACAGTACGTTATTATCAAATCAGTTCGTGAAGCGGGTGGCAAGCGGCCTCACTGAAGGGTTTCGTAGGAATGGGTACGGTTAAGATTTTTTTTTAAATTTTCAATTTCGTATGTTGGTATTGAGTTAAATTTTGTCATTAACTTTTTTAAAGTTTACCCTAGAAGTTTATGAACATTTTTTTTCGCTTTTTCAGAAAATTTGCGATCCTATATGCTGGTTTTGAACCAAAATGAGAATTTTTGAATCAAGAAGCCTAAATTGTTATGTTTTTGCATTATTTTCCATTATTTACATATTTTTCCTCGCATTAGACACGCAAAACACATCTCCATGCAATGGAGACTTTATAGTTTTTGCGCTAGGAGTGCTAACAGGGTTACTTTGAGTAAAAACTGTTACATTTTTATGTATTTGCATAGCAACGCTATGATCAGAATTTTCCTCAGTGTTTTCAGTAATTTTCTCACATTAGACACGCAAATCACATCTCAAAATGTAAAAAGTGAAGTCAGTAGACCTAATAGTTTTTGTGCTAGGCGTGCTAACAGGGTCATTTTTAGTAAATAGTGATAAATTTTCATGTTTTTGCATAACAACGCTATGATGAGCATTTAACTCAGGGTTCTCGGTAATGGACGGAAAGCCATTTTGCCGATTGCATAAAGGTTTCCTACGAAACCCTACAAATACAAAAAAGAGTTTGCAATATTAGTTATTTCGTGAGAATTCCATAATTGAGTCCGGCCGCGGAAACAGCCTGGTGCCATCTGTTGTCCAAAAGTGGCAATTCCTAAATGATGAATTCCACTTGTTTACATGCGATTGAAAATAAATAAATTTATACTGAAAATAAGAGTTTAATTGTCAGATAACAAGAGGGTTTGTAGGAAAACTGATGAAATGCCAATTCAGGGGAAAAAACTTTTGCTCGAGTTTATTGAACGGTTTGATCGCAGTTGAGTTTTGAATTTATCTGTCTATGACAGTAGATCTATCGGATTACAAATATCACATAGAGTACTTCAATATTCTTGTTTTTAGAAAATGGTATCTGGACATATTATTGTGTTAACTGGATAATTAATATTATATATATTCACATATTTATACGATCTATTATTTTTGTAAAAATAATGCTAGTTGTCAGATTTGGAAGTTAGAAAGTTTAATTATTCGAGAATATTTATGGAGTATATTTTATTTTAATTTAAATGACATTGAATATTTTATTAGTTGTCTTGAGTTTTAAGTGAAGCTTTGTTTTTAACAATTCAATATGTTATGTGAAAAAACTTTTTTTGTAGGTTTCTTGATTATGGCAGAAGCGATACTGCACTGAATTTTGCTTATTCCATTCACTTTTAACTCATGCACCCTCACCACATCAATGACTGCTAAACTTTTTCCCTTATTCAGTATTTCAGGGTGAAAATCGATTGAATTACTTATAGCCTGAAATCCTGTTTTAATTAAAATATTCATCATCAATCCGCTTCTTGACATTCGACCGGTAATTTTTAAGGTTATGTTCATAACCAACAAGAAACTAGAACGGGTGTAGCTAGAATGAAAAGACACATTTTCACGAAATCTTTTTGAAGGAAAGTTTCCTCTATTATTTTGCTTCGTTTTGAAACATTGTATATACGTTCTTGAAGCAATCATTTATGAATTTATTATATTTTAAAACAATGCACACATGCTATCTTATGTAAATTTCAAATTTCTATCCCTCGGGGATTTTAGGCTTTGGCCGCCGCGGGCGCTACTTGTCATATCTGGTAAATATCAAGGCCATGTCCATACTCAATACTAAATATATTGCGCTTCTATTTACAAATTATGTTTGATTGCTAAGAAAAACACATAAAATTTCTCATTGTACCAACAGCAAATGTTGACATGCCAAAGCCATGATTAGATTTGTCATAGAACGGAAGTTACAGAGAATTTGACTTAATTTTTTGTGCGTCATCATGTTGGTACCCCTGTTGGCATTTAAAATATGCAATGTCCGCATGGAACGCTGCCTAATGGCATGTCAATTTTGGTTAGCAAGTATAGTTATAACATTTCAAAATGAATTATTGCACCATAATCGGTGGTGAGTTGTTATTTTATTAATTTGTATGACTTAGAAAAACCCTTCTACACTTTCATAGGTTTTCTTGTATTATAGAATATCTCCGATTTATATGATTCTCTTAGGTTAGGTCTAGAAGACACAATGTTTATTTTAAAGCTTATATTTTCTATACAAGACTAAATTTAGAAAAAAACCTTTGATTTTACTTATTGCATTTCCCATCTTACACACGCGAAACGGGCGTATATCTTGAAAGAAATCCTAGCACATTCTAAGTTGAATATTCACAGGCTGGTGTCAGGGGCTGGAGACATTAAAATCACCAAGGATGGTAACGTTCTGCTCCAAGAGATGCAAATCCAACATCCAACAGCTTCCCTCATAGCCCGAGCATCAACAGCTCAAGATGATATGACCGGCGACGGTACCACTAGCACAGTTCTGCTTATTGCAGAACTCCTCAAACAAGCAGAGCTCTACATTTCCGAAGGTCTTCATCCAAGGATGCTCACTGATGGTTTCGAACTCGCAAGAGCCAAATCCATCGAAATCCTCGACTCGATGAAAATCGCTACTGAACCTTCCCGAGAAATTTTGGTTGATGTGGCAAGGACTTCTTTGAGGACCAAAATCCATCCCAGTGTGGCTGATAAACTGACGGAGATTTGCGTTGATGCTGTACTGAATATTCGCCAAGAAAATGATCAGATCGATCTCCATATGGTTGAGATCATGGAGATGCAGCACAGAACTGCTTCCGACACAACTCTCGTGAAAGGAATTGTTATGGACCATGGATCCAGACATCCGGACATGCCCAAGAGAGTTGAAAATGCTTACATTTTGACATGCAACGTCAGCTTGGAGTACGAGAAGAGCGAGGTAAGTGAAAATTATATTTGAGAAGAAGCGGGAGATAAATTAGATTTTTTACCTTCATTGATGCAAATTTGTTAAAAATATTAGAGCAGTGCCTGACTTAAGGTGGCACCCTCATTCAGAGGCGGATTTAGATGTTAGCCCTAAAAAAAGGCAATGTAAGTCGAGACAGACTGGTACTATAATACTAAAAAAATGCTAAGGCGCACTTAGAAATTGGCTGCCCTTTTTGAATTTTCATTACTAGTTTTTTATAATACATGCACGGAATTTCCGCTTTTTGAGGCATGTATAGCGTGCGAAAAGTGACCAATTCCGAAATTCTGGTAAAAAGTATTTATAAAAAGACTATTTATAGCTGCTGTGCTTGCGCTCTTTGAGCAAGATTACTTTTTACAGATGTTGCGCTTGCGCATTTCGATTCAAAATTACTTTCCATAACTGCCGGAATCATAACCTTATTTCATTATGAGTTTACACTGGACAGTCTGCTTGTAAGCAGATGATAATTATTGGAAGTGATAAATTGCCATAAATGACTGATAAATTTCCGGAAATCTTCGGTAATTTATCAACTTTCCGGAAAATTTGGACATTTTTGGATTTCTGCCGAAAAGCTTTGGTTGCCTTAAATGTCCAACATTTAAAAAAATATCGTTTGAAACAGGTGCTGAAATAAGGCAGTTGTATCTCTTCTGAAGTTTACAGTACTTGCCATCGGCTCATCTTCGGGTCGTTTCTGGCTCGTCTTCTCTGACTTGCCTACAACTCCTCTTCGATTTGCCTCTGGCTTGTACAGTATACTTCAAATTCGTGTGGAACTGCCTACTTTCTGTACTTGTAGCACATTATACTATTATCGACTGTAGAGTTTGCCAAACGAAAAAAGGCACTGCAAATGAAGACAGGCTTGTTTTGCAATAATAAAAAACAAAGCTAAGCCATCGAACCGCCCCTAAAAATGGCCGTTCTTTTTCAATTTTCATTACAGTTGAATCTCCATTCTGTCCCTCTCTAAGCTGTCTGGATCTCATAAGTTGTCCTTTGAGAAATATCTAACCTGTCTCATGAAATATTGGGAACGCAGCAATGGATCGTGTCGTACGCACAACACGCTAAACAAGCAAAAATCAAAGAGCTTAGGTTAAAATGCATGACATCTTGTTAGAGCTAAAAGTGGCTGTCGTTTTTATACTTTTTAGTTTTATTGCAGAAACTGTGAACCTTTTTTTCTAAATATAACTTTGGAAACTCGCGGTCTTGCACTATTTTCAAAATTTCTAGTAATTAAATTGTTGCAAAACAAAGTAAAATATTATACTGATTTTGCTTTTAAATTTGGTGTCAGAAAACAAGTAATCGGATTAAAATAATTGAAGAAAATCTCAAAAAGTGAATTGAGAAATATGACGAGTATCACAAAATATTTTAAAAAATTAATATTTTGGTTTGTAAAAGAGATATCAGGGAAAATAATCACGGCCCTGAGCCTGCGATTTTGTGCATTTCCTAGAAGAAGATTTCAAATGTCCCGATTTGGGACAATTTGGAGATTAGACTTCTAATTTTGTCCACTGCCAGGCAGAGCCAAAAAAGGTTTTTTTGAAGCTTTAAATTTGTTGTCCATAAATATATCCTTTATTTTTTTTGCTTGCATTATCCCAAAAATACCTATTTATTTGACAAAATCATTTTTGGATGTGCCGGTGGGTATTTCCGCTTTCCAACGTATAACCAGTCCGCCAGTGTATTAAGGGACTCGATCATTTTTACAAACTGTACCGGATTGTAGGGCATTTCACAAAATCTTTGGGAATTGAAGAGATTTTGTTGGATGGTATACACAAAATCAGAAAATATTTAAGCGTTTTTCAAAGGGCGATAGGTATGTTAGGAAATTTGAAAGAGAACCGTCCATTTTCAGGGATTTCAAGAGAACGGTATTGGTTTTTTCTAGGTCAACAGTGGCTTTTTCTACAAATCAGCTGCAGAACGTGAAAAGCTTGTATCAGCCGAGCGAGAATTCATCGATAATAGAGTGAAGAAAATCATCGAACTAAAGAGAAAAGTTTGCAGCGGAACTGACAAATCGTTCGTCATAATTAACCAGAAGGGCATCGACCCACCATCCCTGGACATGCTTGCTAAGGAAAATATTGTAGCTTTGCGTCGTGCTAAACGCAGGAATATGGAACGCTTATCACTCGCTTGCGGCGGTGTTGCCATGAATTCTGTGGATGACCTGAAAGAGGAAAATCTCGGCTGGGCCGGGCTTGTCTACGAACACGTATTGGTACAATTTACATTTTAGCCGCTTCATTTTATTTTCTTCGTTTTTTTCAGCTTCTGAAATAATTGAAATTATTTTTCAGGGAGAAACAAAATACACTTTTGTAGAAGATTGTAAGAAACCAACGTCTGTTACGATTCTCTTGAAGGTAAGTACTAAACAGTGTCGTTTTGAAATAATAATAACCGATTCTTTTATTTATAATCGCTTTTGCGTTTTTTCAGGGACCGAATAAGTATACTTTGGTGCAACTAAAAGACGCTGTTCGGGATGGTTTGAGAGCAATCAAAAACGCGATTGATGATCATGCCATCATCGCTGGTGCTGGAGCTTTTGAAGTTGCTGCAAGCCGTGCTTTGCATCAGTACAAAGACGACGTTAAGGGAAAACAGAGATTGGGAGTTCAAGCTTACGCAGATGCTCTGCTAATTATTCCAAAAACTCTCGGTAAGGTTTCAGAAGATTTCAAAGATTTTACAATGATTTCAAAGATTTCACCAAGGTTTTGAAGATTAAAAATAATTTTAAAGATTCCCAAACATTTAACAATAGTTCAGAAGTTTTCGCAAAGGTTTAATACATTTCACGAAGGCTTGTACTGCAGACTTCAAGAGTGATCAATCCCTCGTAATTTTTCTTGTCTTTCATTTAGAATAATTTTAAATTTCTTTTTTTTTTACAGCTGTGAATAGTGGATTCGATGCGCAAGATAGTATCGTGAAGCTCCTTGAAGAGGCGAAAGTTTTGGGCGAACCAGTGGGTTTAGATCTTTCATCGGGTGAGGCCGTGAAACCTGCCGATGCTGGCATTTACGACAACTATATCGTGAAGAAGCAGATCATCAATTCCTGGTAAGATTAATAGTAGTTTTAGTTACTTGAATTTTTATTGGATTATTCTTTCTAGAAATTACTCTGTATTACATATGGTTATTAAAAATACTATTTTGTTTTTCAGCACTGTGATCGCCAGTAATCTTCTTCTCGTAGACGAAATTATGAGAGCTGGATTATCTTCGTTGAAAGGCTAACAAGATTATTAATTAATACGTATTATCTAATCGTGCATTTTTTTTGTTTTCGTCACATTCATTAACAGCTTTATACGTTTAATACTGTTTGATTAAAAATCAAACAATTTGTATCGTTCAAGCTTAGTAAAATATTTCGTACGTTAGCAGGCCTGGTTGTTTACAATTTTCTTTCGATTAAACCTAAACCCAGACCACCTTTTGAATGAAAAAGGTGCCATAATTGTTCACATAAATCAAATGTTACAGGGCGTCCAGCGAAATTTCGTTTTCAAATTCCCGGATTTCCCGGATCGGAATTAATGTTTTTCCCATTTTCTCTTCTGATATAGGTGGCTCGATTTTGCACATTTGTTACGAGGAGATGGAAATAATGATGCAACGAGAAGAAGGAAGTGAGAAAGGAATTAGGAAAATGGAGAAAAGTAGTAGAGAAGAATATAGGAGAAAAAGAAAGGAGCATACTGAGTTTTGTGATGAAAAAGAAAGAGGAGGAAAATAAAAGGTTTGAAGAACAGGGGAAGAAGCCTAGGACTGGAGAAGAGGTTTGTACGGTAGTGAATAGAGAGAAAAAGAAGGACAAGAGTGAACGAGGATATTGAGATGGTAGAATGGAGAAAATATTTTATGGATTTGTTAGGAGGGGTTGAGAGGAAAGTTAGGAAAGGAGTAAAATATATGGTAGGGAAAGAGATAAGAAAGAAGACATAGCAATGGAAGAAATAGTCACGTTGTCAGGAATAATGAAAGATGGAAAGGCACCTGGTATACATGAGATTCCAAATGTAAATCTGAACATATGGGGGACAGAATTAAAGGAATGAGCATGAATAATGGGCAATATATTCAATACTCTACAGAGTATGGAGAGGGGTGGCCAGAGTTATGGAAAGTAGGAGTAGTAGTAGCCATAGTGACGAAAGGAAAATGGGAGGCTAGAGATTACAGGCGAGTGAAGCTAATTCCAACATTGGTGTGCTCATAGTGAAAGTAGGAAGCGACGAGAAAAGGAAAAATATGGAGAGGAAAAAGGCACTAAGGAAAATAAGTGAAAGAATTGAAGAGGACTTGACATGGAGAGAGAGAAAGAGGAAGTGGATTATCGAACAGAGGGCATGCATCGAGAGGAGGAACGGAGATAATGTATGGATAGGGAAAGACAGGATATGGGTGAACGGGGTGAAATGGATCTGGGACGAGGAGAAAAAAGAACTGAGAACAGAGCGAACAATAAAGGATAGAAAGTTAAAATGAGTGTAGGGGAGACGAGGCGGTATTCCATTAATGAAGAGAGATGGAGCACAGGAAGGAGGAGGGAAAAGACAAAAAGAGAGGAGTGAATGTGGCTTTCTGAAATGTGTCAGGGCTAAAAACAAGAATGAAGGGTTCTTGATGCCTTTTGGAAAATGGGACGTAGTAATGCTGAGTAAAACGTGGGCTGATTAAAAGGACTGGAAGGGCTTGAAACGAATGTTTCCGAAGGGGTATGTGTATAGGAGAAGAAAAGAAGAGGAAGGATGGAGAGTAATCAGGGAATGGATGGAGGAAGGGAATGAAGAGTTGGTGTTGATAGGGGGAGATTTGAACGCATGGA
>CAKNWT010285882.1:0-34054 GCA_932066315.1 Andricus coriarius | reverse complement strand
TATATATTCAATATATATATATATATATATATATATATATATTTATTTAGGGTCCCGGCAGTGGCAGCTATTCGCAAAAGTGAAAAGGACTAAATTCATATACCTGAGAGAACTGGGATTTGTCGTTTTTCGCCTTCGAAATTATGACGGACTCGAAAATGATGGAACTTTTAACCTCCATAAAAGCAGATACTGCTTAAACTAAGAAGGAGGTTGAGTCTGTTAAAAAAACCATCTCTAAACTGGAAGCTGATTTAGATTCGCTTGTGAAAGAGTCACAGTTGTCAAAGGCTAAATGTGACCGGCTGGAAAAGAGTAATTCGGCTCTAACTGCAGAGGTATCCACCTTGAAGAGCGAAATGACCTTTCTTCAAAGAAGTGTTCGTGCCAATAATCTTATTGTGCACAAACTTCCTGAAAATTCAGAGAACAATGAAGACCTGCTAAGCTGTCTTATTCGTACTTTCTCAGGGGTGGATATATCTATCTCGGCTAAGCACATTACGGATGCCTTTCGTTTGGGAAAGGGACTGGATGATCGCCCAGTTTTGGTTAAATTCTGCTCTCGGGTTCATAAGCAATTAATTATGGAAAAGTGAGAACAGCTCAAAGAGAAAAATATCGGCGTCAGTCATGACTCATCGCTACAGGAGAGACTGGAAAGAAAGAAGTTGTGGGTAGCTAAGGAAAAGCTTCAACCATCTGGAATTAAAGCTTTTATAAAGGGGAAGAATCTGCTGGTCGATAATAAACCTATCTCGGATTTGAAAATTGATGAACTACAAGGAGAACCAAATCTGGAAAATACTTGTTTCGTTGACAGTGTTCCTGATCCCCCATCCACAGTCAGAAAAGCTGGTCGAACTAGACAAAATCGTTCTGGTTCCTCATCATCCACCTCCTCTGACAGCCAAATCGACAAATTTTTCAACAAGAAGCCTGGACAATCAAATAAACCAACGAGTAGGACAGGGAGCCCGGTTTCCTAACTCGTTACAGCAGAGAGCTCGGAGGGCAATATAGATGTCAGCAGCAGGCAAGGGGTAATCCCTGGCTTTCGTATCATCTTCTGGAATGTGCATGGGATAAATAATTTTTCGGAGCTTGCCTCTTCGATCACCGATAATGATATAACATGTCTCGCTGAGACCTGGTCCACGTCATCGATAATAGCTTCTCCGGCCTGGCTTTATAATTACACCTGCGTAGTAAGTATAGCTTCTAGAGATTGTAATAGAGGAAGACCTAGCGGAGGTTTAGCTATATACGTTAATCGCTCATATTTCGGCTATGAAATCCTAGATATGACTTCTAATTGGATTTTTATTAAGTGTTGGCACCAAGCCTTTAAAGTTATTGTTGGTAATGTTTACTTCAAGCCGTCGTTGGGTTGCCCGGCTCTTGTCGAAGCGTTAGAGATGTTGATTGATAGAATTTGCTCAGTGTATCCAAATATCCCAATTTGGGGGGGGGGTGATGTTAACTCTCCGAGAGGGGAACTGAATCAATTAAATGATGAATCTATACCGGACGATTTGGGAGTTTCTCCTTTCCGTTCATACTTGGACAAAGAGATCAACCCCAGCGGTGAGGCATTAATAAATTGTTTGGAGGGGTACAATTTGGTTGTTTTAAATGGCAGATCTGAAAATGATACCCCAGCACAATATACTTTTATAGGCCATCAGGGTAAAAGTGTAGTAGATCTCATATTTTATTATGCGGATTCCTTGGGTTTGATTTCAGATTTTTCGGTTTTGGGGATTCCTACATTATCAGACCACTTACCAGTGGTTGTTAAACGCTGATGATAATTTAATTTTAAATGGTGGGTTAAATAAATCCTTTGATTACAAGAAATTCGTTTGGAGGGAAAGAGCGTTGGGGGCATACACTGAGCAAATGTTAGTCTCGCCTAATGTTTCTTGTACTGGTGAGGATGTGGAGGCGTTGAACGAGAATCTCATTTCTGTAATTTCGGTAGTAGCGAGTAAGTTAGGCCTGGTTTCCAAGCCTTTTTGGCGAGTACCAGGACAAAAACCCTGGTTCGATAGAGAATGTGATATGATGCGTCGTAAATTAAAAGACTCATTAAAAAAATGTAAATCATCTCAATTTTCAGATTTAGATGTTAGTGAGCATAGGAAAATAAAGAAAGCTTACCTTGAGATTCAAATTTTAAAAAGAAAGAATTTTGAGTGTGGTGTATTGAATGCCCTTGCATCTTGCAATAACGCTAAAGCGTTCTGGATAGTAGTGAATAGTTTCAGAATAAAGTCTTCTTTAGTTAATGCTATAAGTTTCGAACGTTGGTAGGCTTTTGCGGATTCATTGTATCCTGAACAGGTTAGTGTTAGTGTTAAGTGGTGTATAAATTCCCATCCTTTACTGGATTATATTATCTCGGAAAAGGAAGTAAAAGACAGCCTAATGTCATGTAAGAGTAATAAGGCACCCGGTGAGGACGGCATCCCTGATGAATTTTATAAATATCTACCAGAGAACTGGGTCCCTCATCTGGTTAGCTTTTTTAACAGGATTTGGGAATCAGAAAAAGCTCCTTCCGACTTATTATTTCGAAACGTAAGGTCTTTGCGTTTTTCATCGATTTTAAAAAAGCATTTCCTTCAGTTAGCCACTCACTTCTTTGGCAAAAATTGCTCAGGAAGGGAGTGAGTACAAAAATCTTAAGAATCATCAAAAGTTTATATGATAGCCCTTCCGTGACTATTAGGACTAGGTCTGGCCCTACCACGTCAGTTAAGGTTACTTTAGGGGTTCTGCAGGGCGAGATTCTTAGTCCTCTCCTTTTCGCCTTGTTAATATCTGACTTAGAGGAATACCTAAGAAACCACGGGGCGATAAGAAATTTCGATCGATCACCTAATTGATGTAATTTTACTAGCTTATGCCGACGATATAGTGATCCTCGCCAACTCGCAAGCTGATCTTCAATTTAAGATTAACCTGATTGAGGAATATTGTAAAGTAAATTTCTTTCAAGTAAATGAATCTAAATCAAAAGTTGTAGTATTTCATAGAGGACGCTCGCGAAGCTGCAGTTTCTTTTTCTCTGGGGTTCAGCTTTAAGTAGTTAAGGAGTATCTCTACTTGGGTTCTATTTTCTCAAGTTCGGGTCTTTTCCTTAAAGAGGCTACCAAGAAAATGAATTCAGCAAATGTTGCTATGGGTGCTGTTCTAAGAATTCTGTATTCTACGAAATCCGATGCTTGGTCTACTAAAATCACGCTTTTTAGGAGTCTTACACTCAGTGTATTGTATTATTCTATCGTAGTCTGGGGTTTAGGGTACACTGAAATGATCGAAAAGCTTCAATCGAAGTTCTTGAAGAGGGCTTTAAACCTTCCGTCCTATACGCCAAATTATGCTTTGCGACTCGAAACTGATAGACTACAATTGGCTTATGAGATTTTTAAGCTAGCTCTAAGTTGGCTGGAGAGGCTGTTGGAAATGGAGGAACAAAGATATCCCGTACGCTGCTTAAAGAAATTCAACTCCTTAGCAGCTAAGCCTTCTAGTAATGTTAAGTTTAATTGGGTTTTGCAATTAAAGGAGTTTTTCTGTGTGTTTAACTCTGCTCATTTATGGCCGGGACTGGATGCAATAGCCTTACAAAATAATAAAGAGACAATCTTGCATAATTTTTCAATCTATTTAAAGTGCTCAGATTATGATAGAGTACTCGGCTCTGGTAGTCTACAGGTGTTTCCACACTTGTCCTTAGTCCCAGGCATTCAACCTTATCTGACCTTCCGTCTCCCTTTTTATGTCACAAGCACAATTGCTCAGTTGAGGCTCCTGGGTTCAATCAGAGGCTGCATTCGTATCGGGGAGTTTAAATTTATGTATGAGCCATCGAGAAACTGTTCGATATGAAATCCTGGGGAAAGAGAGGATTTGTTTCATATTTTGGCTACTTGTCCTGCGTATGCGGATTTTAGATCTTCCATTTTTCAGCAGCCTCCAACTGTCACATCCAGTGGACAATACTGGTTATACTTTCTTAACTCTAATTCTGTGAAGAACTCTGTAAACTCGCTTTTTTTATGTCTAAAATATTGCGTCTTAGAACATTTGTAATGGAGTCTTAGGTCTTGTCACGTCACTGTATGCGTTACAATATCGTTTTGATGCATATATTATAATTGTAATCGACGTTGTTTCTGACTTGCACTCTCTGCTTATACTTATCAGATAATATGTTCATTACTGTATATTTGCACTTATTTGTAATGGTCAACGACCATGAAACCAATTATTTTCTAATGAATAAAAAAAAAAGTCGACAGTTTTTTTGAAAATTCGCCTTATTGGCTTGAAAACTTAACTCTTGTGTTGAGAATTCGCCTTTATAGGAAGAAAATTATTCCTTTTCATTGAAAATTCATCTATTTGATTGAGGGTTTAACTTTTTTTTAATTGAGGATTTAACTTTGTTTCATATTGAATCCAATATGGTATCTACATTACTTTAATTTAAAAAATTTATTTCCACGTATTTGTAAACAATCACCCTATTTCCCCTGTTTTGAGTGCCAGCATTTTTTACTGTAATTTCTTATATGTGAATATTTTTTATTATTTTTTATTCATTGCCGAAGCTTATTATTCACGACACGTTCGCATAGGCATATTAGCAACTGCAATCACTAGAAACGCGAAAAAACAGAATAAACGTTATATCCATGTTAGTTAACTGCTACTTCAATCGAGGAAGAGGGTGGAGGGGGGTTAACAAAAATACTGTATTCAATGAGAAGGGTCGGGGTCGCGGGGTCAAAAATAGCCCAAAATGGGTAACGTTGTTTGTGGACGGCCCCTTATCCAATTAGAGACTCCAGGAGTTTCCATCAGCTCAATATATTCTTCATAAATCAATACGTGCGCCCTCAACTACGATCCAAAACAGAATTATGTGTAAACATCTTTGATAAATATTAACTTAAACTAAAATTTAATGTCCCAAACAAATGTAATGCTGTGACACAGATTTACCCTCAATATCGTGGGCAAAGATGTTTACATATTAGAATAATTTTATCTCAATCGATATCAAGATATACTATGCCTTTTCGGTTAGTAGGAAAATTGAACCTCAGAATATGATATAAACGTTTGGGTGACATAGTAGCAGCAGTAGATCAAAGGCACATTGTAACCTGATTCGGAAGGACAGAACAGGCAAGGCAAATGTTAAATTGCAAGACAGCCAGTAGCGTTCACTGATTACCTGATTTAGATGGCAGTTTAGATTAGTAATTCCTGTCGCTCGCAGATAATTAGTATCGAATTGACCTCCGCCGGCTTACCCATGAAGAGTAATGACGAGTTCGAGGATTCTGTGGTCGGAAGAGTTCCGATAACACATATTTCATCCTGAGGACACTGACTACCTAATCAAAATATTACAGGTCCAATCGCAATGTCTGAAACGCTAGCGAACGGCAGTCCTGTACTTGTTTACGAAATTTCAATTTTTACTAAACTAAAACCTTGATGATTTGTTTTTATCTTTAACATCTTGCACCTTGATACGGAGGGGAAAACCTTCATATGTAAATGTCTTGGACCGCGCTTGTCATTGATGATCTGATTTACTTATTAAACGAATCAGGTTTTTGCGCTCAGGATTACGTAGACGACTTGGTGATTCTGATAACAGAAAGACATGAGGGATCCTTAGTGGACCATCAGCAATCAGCGCTCAATATAGTACAGCAATGGTGTAGTGACCGTTGTTTAACCATTAATCCGAATACGATGGAGCTCATGGTTTTTACCGGAAGAAAGAAACATTCTGACCATAAGAAACCCAAGTTCTACAGTGGGGAGGTAGAGTTTTCAAAATCAGCAAAATATTTAAGCGACATATTTGAAGCGAAGTTAACCTGGAAGCTCCATATTGACGCCCTAGTAAAGAAAGGTATGATGACTTCCTGGGCCTGCAGAGGCGCCATAGTGAAAACCAATTATAGCATATGCTTCTATGATTTGGTTGCCAAGGACTGTTTTAATCAGTACCAAGAAACAATTAGGAAACCGCCAAAAAGAGTTTCTCACCGTTCCACCTTTTCATGAGGAAAGTTGCGGTAGCGGTGGTCTATAAACTTCTAGCAGGGGAAAGCCTTAGAGATGTTGAGGTGACAGACCTACATAATAATAGTGAACGCATGCTTTGCGAAGATACTATTTTCGTCACGCAAGTCGATGTTATGTTGAGGAAATTATCCTTCATGAAACCTTTAAATATCATTTTCGCATGGAAAAGAAAAGAATTACTTAAACCAGGAGGCATCGTTTCGTACACAGCCCAGGGCTGCAATATAACTAGCATAAGGCACAATCCCTAAAGTTTTTTATGCGGAAATAATAGCTATCAAGGCTTGCCTGATGGAAATTTGTAAGCTGACATATGAAAGGCACATTTACATTTGTTCTGACAGTCAAGCTGTACTTAAGGCTCTTCCATCCGAAGAATTTACTTCCAGAATAGATCGGAGCTGCCTTCAGAATCTTCTTAAGGTGTCTGGTTAAAACTGGATCAGTCTGATCTGGGTTCCCTTCCATAAAAATATTGAAATGAATGAGAAAGCAGATCCACTGGCTAAGTTAAAGCATCGCAATCCCAGATTTTTCCGGAACAGGGGCCATAAATAAATGGCTCTTGTAGGATCATGCGAGAGATTGAAAGGAAACTAAAAAAAATGGTGCATTACAAGATATTGATATACAGTACATGTAATAGGTAGGTGTAATAATAGGTGGACTAAAGAACTCTTGAATATGGAAAGTGTAATTTTAGCAAAAAGACAGCTCATCATATACTTTGAGAATGTGATGTACTGGCGTACACCAGAAGATTTTGATGACATCTACTGTGGGTTTTTGTACGCGTTTATGGTAAAGACTAACCTCATGCAAGGTGATTGAATTGGAAGCTATAATACAATGGGGTTCATTGAAGTAAATGGGAAAATAAATGCCCAGTCCATCCGTGTGTTAATAATAATAAAAAGTAATAAATAATAATAATCGTATACCACGATATCGAGAGGAAAGTATGTATCAGAGAATTAAATGCCTCGGGTCACATAAAATTGTAGCATGCCTTGTATCGCACTTCAGGGCGCATGTAATGATTTTTTGCATATAGTAATCTAATAAATGGATCTGTATGAATGAGAGAAAATCCCCCGTCATTTAATACAGCTAAATGTGTCGACACATTGCAACGTAAATATCGTATGATAACGCAGCTTTAGCTCTGTATCCTGCTCCCTGACCATTTGTATGTTCCTCGTTGTGCTATTGTATCCGCTCGTTAATAATCTGGTATTATGAAATAACTGTTGCGCGAACATAGGAATAGACGTGGTTTTCTCCTGTCTCTGGCTTTCGTCGCTACCTCGCCAAACCTGTTATTCCAGCCATCACAATTAAACTCGAATTATTCTAAAATAATTGTCGAATTCAATTATTATAGCGCAAAGTAGCCGCAAAACTTCATTTTTAAAATTCCCCCACTTTTCCCTGACTAATTTTTGCCCTCTAACCATTAATATTTAAAGACTAAAATTTTGATCCTTTAATATTTTTAATATTGCAGAATTTATTATAGAATTTAAATTTATAAATTTTCAATTTATCATTCTCAAGGCTGCCACAGCCAAATTTCGTTAAAACATGTGAAAAAAATGACCTATTTGAACGGAAAAAAGTGACCAAGAGTAACCAGAAAGTGACTAAAAGTGACTAGCGTATATTATTAATATAACTAATGTTTTTTTTTAATTGAAAATAATTCTAAAGAAATCGATGAAATTTATCAGAATTCCATGTAAATTTAAAGTATGTAGTGTACATTCATACGACTTTGAAAGAATTGGAAAAAATTCAACGTACGTAAATATATCATTAAGCTATTTCCCTTTCGGTGAGCCTCTAGGGGTAAGCGTGACACTGCCCGATTCGGGTAGTGTTTTTTAGGTGGATAGTTTCTTGTCGTAAATAACTACAAGTGTGGGCTCACCACACCCACGACCGCCATTAGCAACGCAGTAGTATATCAGACGGTCACCCATCCAAGTACTAACCGCGCCCAACATGCTTAACCTCAGCGATCTAACGGGAACTGGTGCTTCCAGCGTGGTATGGCCGTTGGCCATAGGTAAATTTTCAAAAAATTCCAGTGAATTAAAAACAATCAGAAAATATGTAGAATTATGTAAATTATGAAGAATTGAACTTTACTAAAAAAATAAGAAGAACCAAAGAATATAAAAGAATTTAGAATAAATTAATTAGAATTCCGGGTGAATTCTAAATTAATTTAAATGAATTGTAAAAAAGGTTAAAAAATCTCCTTATATCTTTAAAACCCTAGGAGATCCCTCACATGATGGAACATAGTTACTTGAAAACCATTTAAATAATATGAAATTCTGCGTAATTATATTAAATCAGATAAAACTTTCTAAAAATTTAATAAAATACCTTGAGAGCCTTTAAAATCCCTTTAAATTATTGAAATCGTCGAAAATCATTTTAAATATTTTGAATCTCTTGAAAATGCCTTTTAATCTTTTGAAATTCCCGGAAATATTTCAAACCCTGACATTATTGAAGTCAATGAAAAATTCCTTGCATTCTTCTAAAACTCCCTAAAATATTGCAATTCCTTTGAAATTCAATTATATTGCCCAAATCAACAGAAAATTCCTTGTCATCTTTTGAAATACCCTATCATATTTAAAATCTTTGAAAATCTTCTTAAATTCCTTGACATTTATGAAAGCTCTTCCAAATTCTTCAGAAGTTGAAAAAATACGATAATATTCAAAATCTTGTGAAATTAATTGCAACTTTTTAGAGCTCTTAAAAAATCCTTGAGGTTTAAAAAAGAACCTAAAATCTTTAAAATCCTTTTGAATTACTTTAATGTATTGACAGCTATTAAAAATAACCTAAAATATTTCAAATTGTTATAAATCTCTCAAAATCCCTTAAAATTTGTTCAAACTCTCGAAAATTTTTACGGATTTTCAAAAATACTCTAAAATCTGTAAACTTTCTCGAAATCACTTCAAACTATTCAAAAAAATTAAAAATTTCTTGCAATCTTTTAAAATATCCAAAGGTTCTTTAAAATCTGCGGAAATATTTTGAATTATTTGAACATCCTTCAAATTCTACAAAATCGCTTAATTCTTGTGAATAAATTCTATGAAAATCATTAAAATATTCCTCAGATATTTGTCCGAAATACCTTGAAAAATTTGCAATCTCTTGAAAATGCCTTGGTATCTTTCAAAATACCCTGAAATGTTTCAAATATTTTGAAATATTTTGAAATTCCTTGGCCATTTTTGAAAGATCTTAGAAATTCGTTGGAATAGTTTAAAATACCATTGAGTATATAAATCATCCGTAATGCCATTAAGTTACTGAAATTAAATAAAATTGCCCTATTATTTTTATAAAAAGATATGCTTGAGTATTTCAAATATTTAAACTCTTTTTAAACGATTTAATGTTTTTTAAAGCTCCTGAAAATTCCTTGGCATTAAAAAAACCTAAAAGATTTAAAATTCCTCAAAACTCTATAAAGCTCTTCAAAATTCCTTGGGACTTTTAAAAATAACCTAACATGTTCAGAATTATTTTGGGATTACGTAAAATTTTTAAAATCTGTTTAAAATACGCTAAGATGTTCCAAATCCTTTAAAATATTTTGAAATCCTATTCAGTTTTGTTAAACTCTTAAAAATCTATTAGGATTAAAAAAATACCTATAATGTCTAAACTTCTTTAAAATCACTGGAAAGTATTGAGAAAATGGAAAATTACGTTGAATCTCTTAAAATATCCTAAAATCTTTCAAACTCTTTTGAAATATTTTGAAATATCTTGCAATTTTTTAAGGCTGTTCAAATCCTACAAAATTTCTCAATTCTTGTAAATAAATTCTTGGAAATACTTTAAAATATTGTAAAATCCTGTGAAATTTTATGAAATATGATCATATTTCCTGAAATCTTGAAAATTTCATTGAAATACCTTGTGAACTATTGAAATCTCTTCAAATAATTTGAATCCTCGAAAATCTGATAGAATTCCTTGGAATCTTCAAAGATATTTTTAAATCTTTTGGTCTCATAAAATCGTTCCGTAATTTTCAAATTCTAGGAAGTTTTTTAAAACTTCATGAAAACTTTGTTAAATTTCTTAAAATCATTCAAATCATTGGAAATTCTCTGAAAATGTGTGAATCACTTGGAAATGCCTTAAAACCTTTTAAAATGACGTAACATATTTCAAATACTTTGCAATCTTTGAAAATCTATTGAAATCTTTTGAAATCGCCTTAAACTTTTTAAAGCTTTGAACACCATTGTATTCTTTTCGAATGATTGAAATCTGTTATCAGTTCTTTGTAATCTTTTGAAATACCCTACACTATTTGAAAGGAATTGAAGAAAATTCAGAAATAGGTATAGACTCAAATTTAACAGTGGTCAGCCCATGGGTTAATTTATTGAAAGAAAAGTGACTTAAATGACCTATTCATTTTAAAAAGTGACCATAGTGACTTTCCCTGATTTCCTAATTTTAATTGACCTGTGGCCCTAATAATGGTATATTTTAATTAGAGTATGATTTACTTAATTCTAGATAGTTTCCATGATTTAGTATGATTTACTTATTTCAAATTCTGCTTCTAGTCGACTGATTATCACGACAACATCGTAAATAAATGCAGCACGGGATTATAAACGAGTAATTTATTAATTCTGTATCGCAGTTGCAAAAGCAGATTAGGCAAGTGTATAAAGTCCCACTAGTCACAGACTTCTACTTGAAATGCAGTAGTGAGTAACTACGTAGCCAGCTAGGAGATTTAAACGGATTAAGCCAACTCTAGAATCTCCAAGGAACATATCCGAATATCCTCTGCGAGTTTTCGTTTTTTATAACTTGTGATGAATTTCCAGCATAATTCTACAAAATACCGGGGATTTTGAGAAGGATGATACTCTTGAGGATATAACTACTTTCTTGTTCTTTTGAATGAAAAAAATAGAACCCATCAAGATTAACAGAAGCAGATTGTCAAAGATCAACTCCTGCATTAATGTTTCCGGTTACTTTAATACAGGGTGGCGGCAAAATTTCCTTTTAAAAATACCGTTCCTTTTCCCGCATTTTATCCTGATGAATTTTTCATTTTTTCTAACCATTAATATTCAAAGAGCAGAGTTTTAATCTAGCTCTTTTTCATTCATTACGATAATTAAACAGTCTTTCTATTACGATATTAAAAATGAGATTTCGATCAAATTCTTTTTATTAAAACCGTATTTGATTTCTTTTTACATTTTTATGCTAAAATTCCTTATTCGGTACAAATGTTGGTTATCTAGTTTTGCACTAGCTTTTAATTATTTATATCAGAGCTAAATGTTAGATGTACACAATTCTGGAGCTTGACAAGGCTGATAAGTTATTGCGACAACACATAAGATGGAAATTATGTATCTGTAGCAAGGAAAAAAATATTGAGTGTTAAGAATGCTCTGTAGTTTTGTAAATCTGGTAAATTCTTCCGGTACATTGTATGATAAAAAGTTATTTTTCAGGCGAAAGAAGAATAAAAGTTACCAATTTGATCATAAAATTTTTCTACAACAATGAAATGATACAATAATGAAACTTTTTACCTTCTCCATACGCTCAAACTGTAATTAAAGTTGATTGTGAATATATCTAACTGTCAAGATATAAAAAAACATATCGCTGAAAAATCGACTATTTTTTAACATCGTTTAAAAGTAGGTGAAAACGTCAAAAAGATAAAAATATCGTTTTGTAAGCGAGTTAAAGATAGAATGATCTTCCTTTCTGAAAAAATGTCTAAATCAGTTAGTAATTGATGGCTGTGAACCTTTTTTAAGACTACAAGTAGATTAGCACCTCTGTGGGAAGGTGAGTTTTGAAGGTTTAGAAGAAACTTGGCTGCACTAATTTGCCCAAATTAAAATCGAAAATTTGAGACCCCGTAAAGTTGAATTTGGATGAGGACCGGGCTAGGAGAACGTTTTACTGGCCCGGTTGGGGTGTTTGCAGCATAGGGGGTTGGTTTTAAGGGTTTATTTTTGTTGCAATAATTTGGCAAAATTATGACGAAAACAATGAATCCATATAAAGTTGATTTTGCCTAATGACCGTGATGGTTTTTTTTTTGCTAGCCTGGTCAGGGATTTTTCCGCATAGTTGAAAGTTTTTTTTTTGGTTGTTGATTAGTATAGTGGGCTTTTGGATATAGCTTAGTGTTTGAGATGGTGACTGGTATAATGATTTTTAAATTCAAAAATGTTTAGCTGTTTATTCTTGAAACCAGCTAAGATGGGTTTTTCTCAACTGTGCTAGTGGGTTGTTGGCTCTTATTTTGTTCTTGGCGATATAGTTTAAAGTCTTTTGAAGCAGAGTGATGTAATTATTCTAATTTGCATATTTTTTGGACCTGTGTACTTGACAGCAGCTGACGTGGAGTTCGTTAAATGTACTAGAGGTAAGTTTTTGTGTTCTCAGCTATAATTTTGTCTTTAGAGATCTACTTTAGAGTCTTTCGAGGGAGAGCGGTGTAATAATTTTAATTTGGAAATTTTGTTGCCCTTTGTACTTGACGGCAGCTGACGTGAAGTTCTTTCAATTTGATAGGGGTGGGTTTTTGGGTTGTTGGCTATTATTGTTTGTTCAGAGATATAGTGCAGTCATCTAAAGGAGACTGGTTTGCTGATTATTATTTTGAAAATTTTTCGGCCCTTTCCACTTGAAGGCAATTTGAAATGGGTGTTCGCTAAATGATCTGGTGCATTCAACGAACACGTTGAAGTTGGTTGCACAAATTTGCAAAAATTAGGACGAAAAGAAGTTTTATTTATCGATTTCACACTAATATCAATCATCTTAAATTGAGTGTCCGGATGCAATAAGGGCGCATAAAATTTTGTCCTGCGAAAACGATGTCCCCTGTATTGTATTGCGCATCTTTCTTCCTCTAGATAAAAAGTTGTAGTTTCTTTAGTTTACGAATTAAAGCAAAAAAACTGACTTTTAAAAAAAAGTCAATTTTAATCCGTTTTTCACTTCAGCTCGCGCTCAGTTCGTCAGTTTTTGGAATTTTCCAATAAAATTTTCAGAAAATGTGCTTTAGGGTATCCTTTGATTGATAGAATAAGGGGAATTCAAACACAAAAATTTGAAAAATTGTTATTACTTTTTTTCCGATGCTCAGCGTGAATCGGACTTTTGTAACTGTGATAAAGTTTTTGGCAAAGTTTCAGATCAAAATATTTAATAGTTCAGAAGTAGTTGTGATTTTAGTTAATATCAGCGCTGGACCTTTCGAGTGTACTATAGGACTCTAAGGCTTGCCGCCGTGACACGTTCTCGCGCTAGTGAGTTTTTGCTTACAGTACGATATTAATCAAATTTCTTAGTGAATAACAATTTAAAGATAGTAAGTTGACAAAACTCTCATGAAATAAAAAAAACATCAAGTTCCTAATCATGAATTTTATTCAATTTTTAATTCTCCCTACACATAAATATAAAACTAACATTCTGTATTTAATTTCTTCATAATGATTGATTTTGAATTTTTTTTAATTTTGACGCAAAAACAGCTAGAAAATTATTAGGTTTATATATCACTTTTTTCCTTGCGTATAACTTAATTCTATAAAATTCTAGTAGTAAAAATTATTTATTTAATTAATTTTGTAAATTTCAAAAACTTAATTTATTATGTTCTCTATCAATATTTAAATAAAAATAATTCGACAAAAAGTTTTGCCATGCAAGATAAACGAAGTAGAAATTTTGTTACACTTTATTTTTTGGGAGTTGATATAACATTAGAAACTCCTCATTAAATAGAAGAATTATTAAAACCTTTACCTTATTTTTGCAAGTTTTTCGTACATTTCGCGCCCATTTACTTTCGTCTCTATTTCGTTTTCTACCTCGAAAAGCTTGCGGTATATTTTCCATTTTAATATAATTGGAATTGTGAAAAACTTCGTTACTTTGCCACTTACTAACTGATCTGTTTTAATTTAGCATGTGCATAGATTTGTTCACGAAGCCAATGTTCAAGTTAGCTTTAAAGTTAAACCGAATGCAGGTATAAACATTATGTGTACATTGGAGTATGTATCTTACAGTTAAATCTAAATAAGACGCAAAAATACATTAAAAATTGAATAAAACTCATGAGTGCTTTATCAACTTACTATCGTTAAATTGTTATTCTCTAAGAAATTTGATTAATATCGTACTGTAAGCAAAAACGCACTGCGCGAGAACGTGTCACGGCGGCAAGCCCCCGAGTCCTATAGTACACTCGAAAGGTCCAGCGCTGATATTAACTAAAATCACAACTACTTCTAAACTATTAAATATTTTGATCTGAAACTTTTCCAAAAACCTTATCACAGTTTTTTCCGCATTTTTGTAGCGAGAAGTCTTTTCTTGCACAAAATTCCCTCGATAAACGAAACGCTGGAAGTTACAAAAGTCCGATTCACGCTGAGCATCGGAAAAAAATTAATAACAATTTTTCAAATTTTTTTGTTTGAATTCCTCTTATTCTATCAATCGAAGGATACCCTAAAGCACATTTTCTGAAAAATTTATTGAAAAATTCCAAAAACTGACGAACTGAGCGCGAGTTGAAGTGAAAAACGGATTAAAATTGACTTTTTTTAAAAAGTCAGTTTTTTGGCATTAATTTGTAAACTAAAGAAGCTACAATTTTTTATCTAGAGGAAAAAAGATGCGCGATAAAATTTTACATCCAGACATATCCTTTAAAAATTAAGATTCGAAAATTTTGTTGAAAGCCTCCAGGGGACTTCGTTTTTGCACGACAAAATTTTATGCGCCCTTATTGCATCCGGACACTCAAATGAACTAAGTCTTATTAAAGCAACCATACCTCCTCTAGGTGCTGTAACACCTTGTAGTTGGTGGGTAGGCTCAAGCGTGTGGGAGACGGGGGTCAAACTGACCTCGGCCTGCATGTGTCTAACCTCTTCCCTCCCAATCTGTCTCTCCGGCAAGCCAAACTCAGGCCGCGGCTGTGCCCCCAGCTCCGCCGGGAGCTGAGGGATTGTCGGTCCCTCTGAATGAGGCAATGGAGACGGGAGTGGCCAATGAGTCCCCCAAAAAGGAGAAAAGCATCAACGGTTCCCTAAAAAGGAGACTAAGTAAGCAAGCGCAGCAGGCTAGTAGAGGAGCTGCATCAGCTGGAACATCGGCCGCTACAACGCCGACAAACAGCACTGCGGCTCAGAGGAGAGCGAGGGGCTCAGAGTACACCCCACCAAGGGAGGGGGGCTCAGCCTATGAAGAGGCACAAGAGAGCCCAGCAGCCAGCGAACAGACATTCGTCGGGGCTGGACTGACAGCTGTCCAGAAGACTAACCCCCTGACGGTCTTCGTGATTTTCGCAGCCAACCAGCGGCTGAAGCTTGGCTACATGATACAGTGGCCGAGACAAGACCATGGGAAGGTGCAGACCTCAAAGTAGGTGGGATTGAATTGCTCCAAAAGATGGTGAGGGCTACGGCGTGGTTCCAAGGTAAGTAGGAAGACCCGCTTGTGGTTCTTCGGCGTTTGAAAGCCGTTTGAGACACAGCGGGTGGCTCCAAGCAACTTCTATTTGTGCAAATTTCTGAGTCCCAGACGCGGGCTCTTTTTGTGTTAAAAAACAGGCCCTTTTACCACCTCTATGGCTCTGTAGGAGAGCTATAGGGGAAAGCTGGGGCTCAAAGCCGGAGACATTTATGCGGATCTATACAGCGATCCTACAACCCAGGCCTACCTTTGTGGCGGTGGTCTGGTGGAGCAGGGTCGAACTGTCCGCTCTGAAGTCTCGGCTGGAAAAAATCAGGAGACTGATTCTAAGAGGCGTTACTGGTGCCTCAAAGTCGAAACCTACGGTTGCATTGGTGGCATTAACAGGGTTGAAGCCTCTTCATCTCACCATCAAGACTGTTGCTGCAAAGGCGGCCTGGAGATTGAATATGGTAAACGGCGGAAGGATCCCGACGGCATGCGGATCCCAACCGATATCGCGAGTAGGCCGATCCTGGGCATGTCCAGCGACGAAACGCCTACTCGCTATCTCTTGTAAAAGAAGTATCGTGTCAGCCTATCCACGAAGGATAAATGAGTTGCGGCGAGGCACACCTACCTACTGATGGGGACAACTAATTTACAGATGGCTCCAAAAGCAAGGAGGAAGCAGAAGCCGGTGTATATCATAGAAGGAGTGGAATTGGCTTTACAATCCCGATTGGATCCCACGCGACAGTCCTATAATCGGAGATCATGGCCATGCTCCAGTGCGCCCACAAGGCACAGGAGTATGGCAACAAAAGAAACATCCGTATATGCTCAGATAGCAGGGCTGCTCTAATGGCCCTCAATGTAACAAAGACTACGTCGCTACTAGGACACACGCCCCTGGACACACTGGAATCAAAGGCAATGAGATGTCCGAGAGGCTAGCAAAACTAGCAGCAAGGGATGGGCCACTCGATGCAGACAGGCCAAAACACTCATGGGTTTGAATTCAAATTCTAACCGAGCGAAGGAAATACTGAAGCTCGGGAGGAAAGAAGTCAAAGTCCTAACAGAAATACTTATAGGACATAGAAGCCTAGGCTATCACAGACATAAGATAGGGCTGGCAGATAGTCCACTCTGTTGCCTGTGCGGAAAGGATGATGAGACAGCTATTCATATCCTTTTTCACTGCCCCGTGATTGCGGGGAAACGTCTAACACTCACGAGCAGTAACTGCATCAGTAAGTCAGAAATATCGGCCAATAGCGTGGCTGTGGTCCTCACAATATGGAGAGGGCTTTGGGGTCACGCTTAGGCTCACAAGGGGACGCAACGGGATCACCCAAGCGAGAAGCGCTCTTAGAGTCTAAGCCCTCGAAATAATAGTAAAAAAGCAACCATATCTTGAATTTTACCATTTCTTTCAAATTTATGTTTGCGTTAAGTAAATAACAAAATTTCTTTTCAAAAACGGCCTAAGGAATCTCTTAAGAATTTGTTAAGTCTTCATTTTTTTCAAGTGATTTTAAAATCGATTCAAAATTGTAGCCGAATTTGTATTTATAACAGTTTTTCGTCATTTGTCCCACTGTGCGACCACCATAAGCTGCCGCCAAATAATTTAATTATTATATTTGTTCCCAAGGTAATCGAATGACGAAGAAATATGAGTTTCATGCGGGCCAAACTATCGTTGTAGCTACGATCATTTTCTTTCTCAAATTTAATTTTTGCATTTTGATTACAAAAAATGAAAGTTTCAAATAAATGCTAGGCAAAAAGTTTGTTGATTTTATAATTGCATCAAAAAAAAAAACCCCGTACATTTGTTATGATATCTTTGAACGTTCGCGAGAAAATTTGGAAAATTCAATTTAAACAAAAATCTCATGGACACAAAAATGATGTAGACTGCATTAATCCTATCTAACGTCGGGCTTATGTAAGCACACATTTGTTATGAGTATTGTATAAGATAAAGCAAGTGGAATTTTCTATTAAATTTGGCCTTATTTTCACGGCTGAATTTTGAAAACATGGAAATTTGATTATATGGAAAAACCTATCTTTTTATTTTATTTGATCCATTATTAAAAAAAAATTTTGGTCATATAAAGACGATATTCGATAGATTTTATGTAGGCCAAATCATTTTTGTAGCCACAACAATTTTTTTCCGAAAAATTGAATCTTTTAACTTTTCTCGTGAACGATGCAAAATATCATAAAAAGTTAAGAGGTATTTTTTTTCTAGAAAATTTTTATATGAACCAAGTTTTTAAGTAGAATTTTGTCAAATTTTTTATTAGTTTAGTAAGAAAAATGCTAAAATTAATTTTTGCAAGCAAAAATTATCGGGGCGACCAATGTCGTTTTTCCCGTATGAAACCTGTAAAATTTATTTGTAATTTGAGTACCAATTCAGCAAAGAAAATCCTTTTATTGTTCGTGAAACACTATATTTTTCAACTGGTCCCTGAGGGATAAGGTTTAATTTTTATATAATTTTTGTTTTGCTAACACTCTACATATATATATATATATATATATATATATATATATGTTTTGATCTGAAAATATTAACAGAACTTGGCATTTACATATTCCAAAAAGAACCCTGTAAACATTTTGTGAAAAAAACCCAAAGCTTATAGTTAATTCATAAAATTAAGTTTACATTCATGTAATTAAAGAATTTAGTTTATTGCATCAATAATATTAAATCGTGAGGAACAAAGATTATATTTAATTTTTTAATACTAACAAATAATTTAAAGTGTAAAAAGCTATGAAGCAAGAGTGTCTGGCTCAGAGTCCCTACCCTCATCTGAAATCTCCAAATTCAATTGCAAATTAAATTTCGACAGAGAGGAGAATAAACCTAATTGCACAGCTATAACTGGATCAGGGGTGAAGAAGATAAAACGGTGCGTGAAAAGTTTGTACAGCCTCCAGGCTATGAAGCTTTGGTACTGGTTGGGAGTTTGCATGGCAACATTAAGAAAAATATTTCTTCGAAATTAAATAAAAAACCGTTCCTTTGCCATATTTTTTTCATTTAACCACAAATAACTTCGATATCAAGAAAAACATTTTAAATTGAACACAAATTTTCGTTTGAACAAAAAACCGTTTCTTTGACTCAGAGCCAATTAAAGTTTCTTTATTTCAAAAATTTCTCTTTAAATAAAACCATTTTTTTCTGAGAGAGCCTCGTCCATATTTGTGTTCTATTTTATAGGCTTTCTGTGGGTTTTTTTTTCTCTCAAATTATAAAAAAAAAAAATATTCTCTAATCCGTCGTCCATCAAGAGAAATAAGATGCACAGAAAGTTGCTAACTAAAGATAGTATATTCCGTGGCAATATGCTCATGACGCGTATTCAATTTTTCACAAAAGGAATATCGAAAATGGCGGCTTTCATTGCCTGCGAAGCGGGTACGAAACTACTTTACAAAACCCTGAAGTTTCCAAGGCTCTTATTACAAACCCGCTCACCTGTATACTCCCACTTTCGCCCCGCTTCGCAGGCTACAAAAGCCGCCATTTTCGATGTTCGTATTGTGAAAACCAGTTTTCACCATTACCGAGCCAATGTTTACCTTTATAAAAAGCGGAGTTTATGAAGAAATAATCCTCCTCCGTACTTCCCTCGGGCTACCTGCTTTCGCAAAAATAATTTTTGCACATAATTTTAATTACAACTCCTGGAATTTTGAGCTTCATTGTTCATTGTTCATTCCACTACCAGACCCGAGGCGAATAAATTTAAATAAATGATGCAGCTAAAATTAGTTTTCTGGCTACTTACAAAAATTATTCTGGGAATATTCAAGTACTCACCTGAAACAGAAAGAAAATATATTTGGTTATTTTTTAGGTCGTCGAAAAGGAAGCACTACGGTGACGGAAAAACTTCATTTTCGAAATTCACTAAGTTTTCGCTAATTTTTCGCTGACCAATTCTTTATTCTCCCTGACCATTAATACTCAAAGACCAGCGTTCTAATCTTGTAACATTTTAAACACAAAATCTTTTATAATCAGAATTAAAAACTTTCAAATGAAGATTTAAAAATTATAAATTTATTTATTGCAACCAAAAGAGATGACTTTTCTGCGATATAAGATGAAATTGTAATCCACAATGACGAATTTTCAACAAAAAAAGTTTGCATTTGCAACAAAATAATTGCATTTTTTAGAAAATAGTGGAATTATCAACAAAATAAGGTGAATTTTCAACGGCGATTTTCACAAACTTAGATGGATTCTGAAATCAAATAGACGAACTTTTTACCAAGAAGATAAATTTCCTCCCAAAAAAGACGAACGTTCAACTAAATGCATGAATTTTTGAGCAAATGGTTGAATTTTATCTAAAAACGCCAAAGGGTATAGCCGGGTAAGCCTGCAAAAAATGTCCCCAAGCGGAATCAAATGTTGACTCGGCCATTTGATAGCATAAAATTAAGCAAAATTTTTTTTAAATTTCAAGCCGTTAGCCGCCATGTTGGATGAGTTAGGGGGGGGCGTTCATTTTCGTTTTTATTTTTTTTCTCGGTTTCTATCGTTCGAAAAAATATGAAAACATTCACAGAACTTCTTTCAATCATTCTCAACGTGCATGCTTTTTTGGAAAAATTTTTTTTGGGAAATTAAAAAAAAAATTTCAAAATATTTTTTTTATTTTTGTTTGTTTTGATAAATCTTAAGTACTATCTTAGTTTTTACCACAGAATAGTCAACCAAAGAGCGATTATGACTGAAAATTTAATCCTTGTCACTGTTCTCATTTATCAAAGTTACACGTTTCTTTTTTGGGAAAAAACTACTGAAAATTTCTGCCGGTCCGAAGATTCTCGACGAATATCGACCAGAAGCTGAATAGTATGTGTCTTTTCTATTACAGTGTATACATTATGTACATATAATGTATCTAATAATGTATAAACGCACTTATATAATTATAATATATGAATATATTCAGGTATCCATGGGCCCCACAATGAGAGCTCTTTAGGTGACTATTCTGTGGTAAAAAATTGAGATAGTACTTAAGTTTTATCACACAACAAACTTAAAATAAAAATTTTGAAAATTTTTCAAGATTGAATTTCCCGCCAAATTTTTGTTGGAAAAAATCATACATGTTAAGAAAATTGAAAGAAGTTCTGTGACTTTTTTCAGATTTTTTCTAATGATAGAAACAGAGAAATAAAAACAAAAATAGACGTTACCCCCCCCCCCCCCCCACTTATCCAATATAGTGGCTAACGGTTGGAAATTTCAGGAAACTTTTTGTTTGATTGTATGCCTTCCAATGACTAAATCAACATTTGATTCCCTTTGGGGGTATTTCTTGCATGGTTACCCGGCTATACCTTTTTCAACGCAAAAAATAGAACAGTTATATATTCAGGAAAAAATTGAATTTAAACCACAACAAAAAATGAATTTTCAACAAGATAGTCCAATTTTCAACCAAAGAGATGAATTTTTAACTATAATGAAGAACTTTTCATCCAATAAAAGACAAATTTTCGAAACAAAAATTTAATTTTTCACCAAAGAGATAAACCCTCAACCAAAACAATACACTTTTAACAACGCGGTTCGACTTTTACCCAAGTCATTGGATTATTAGTTAAAAATGATCAATTTCCAATAAGATAGTTCATCCAAATGGTTAAACTTTCAATACAAAAGTCAAATTATCTGTAAAACCGTAGCATTTTTGACCAAAAAAGAGGAAATTTTAAATCATGAAGATTAGTTTTCTACCAAAAAAGACGAATTTAAAACTAAAAAGATCGATTTTCAACAAAACATGTACAAATTACGTTTTCCCTTTTGAAAGATAAAGTTTAAATAAAAAAACCTAATATTTAAAAAAAAAATTAATGTTCAAGTAAGGAGATGGATTTTTATCCAAAAACAAAATTATTAAGAAAGTAGTTAACCTTTTACTCAAGTAGTTCAATTCACAATTATAAAAGAATAATTTCAAACAAAAAAATTAAACTTTCAACAAAAGAGATGAATTTCTACCTGAAATTATAAACCTTGAAAAAATATTTTTTCACAAAGTGGTTTATTTTGAACATGGTAGTTCAATTTTTAACAAAAAGGAATAAAAACAGTTAAGTTTAACCAAAAAAGATAAACTGTCTACAAAATAGTTGAATTTTTAACCCGAAAAGATTAATTATAAAAAAAGTTGAAATTTCAACCAAAAAAATGAATTTTTAACAGAAGAGTTCAAATTTTAACCAAAAAGTTAAATATTCAACCAAAAAGATGGATTTAAAAAAAAAAAGATTAATCTTCTACCAAATAATGCAGTTTTTAACTAAAAATCCAATTTTTTTGTTTTCCTGCCTATTACTATTCAAAGTCCAGAATATTGATCTTGTGAAATTGTTAACAAAGAATCTTTTTCAAACAGAATAAATTAGTTTTAAATTGAAATAAAAGAAATTAATTTATTATTTTTGACAGTTGTTTGAGTTGACTCTTGTAGAAATGCCCTGACTTTTGCAATATTATTTTGAGTATCCCTGACTTCTCCCTGACTTTCCCTGAACAGTAAAATTCCCTAAGTTTTTCCTGTTTTCTAGATTTTCTCTGAAAGACTGGCGCCATGGAGCACGAACTCCAATTTTTTTCGTGATCTTAATGATCTTGCGTCATTGAACGCGTTGCAGATTCGTGTCGAGAGCCCTCCCACAAATTAATTGATGAACATTCCATGCCAGCAGTGGTGGTATTCTCTCACTATGGTTGCGGTTGCATTTCCAATCCAATCACAACGTTTCTGCCCGGAAATTGTGGCTTACTACTCTACTTGATGGACGAGGAATACATAAGATAGTGGGATGATAATGGTACATATTAAATTCCCTACAGACATTTGCGACATTTGACGTCAAATTTCACTGTTTGAGTCACAGAAATACCGGAATGTGTATGAGACGCTTGAAATCAATACGCAAATCTCCTGCTGAATATCACCTTTCTTTACCCGGCATTTTCAAAGTAGAAGGCGCTGAGCTGTAAAATATTCGAACTCGTATTTCTCAAAAGATTTAGAGTTTCAAAGTTTGAAAAGTTAGATGTCGAACTTTATATATCTCGGAAACTTACATTTTTTACTTTATAGATTATGAGTATGAAACATGATTTAATAAGCAAATTGGTTAGAGAAAGAGTAGGCCCCCTTTAATTGCCTTTTCCAACTTAAAAGCAATAAAAAAATCATTGAGTTCCCCTTTGCACCATTAAATAATTAAAGATACCAGAAGCCCAACTCCTGAGCAATTAGGGATGTTCACTAGTTTTTCGAGATTTTCTATTACTTTAGAAACACATCGTAATCTTTATCGTTGATATGACTATTTCTGTCGATTTTATAAACTATTCTAAAGATTAATGAATTTCACAGTGAAATTCGCACCGTTCGCTATAAGAAATCAAACCTTATAAATACGTCTGTCCATTCTCTAACACCCTATCCAACCAAAAAACAATAAACACAACGGAGTCCCCTTCTTAATCTCCCCCCTCAACAATCATAATTACCAGTAAGTTCCCTCTCCACCCGTTTTTCTGACCTATTAATGTATAAAAACAACCAATAAATTTCCTTTTCCAATCCGAAAGAATTTCTAAGCTCGTAAAATGATTTGCAAACGCCCCTCTTCCATTTGAGTAAAACAAGGCTTTTACGATCACTGTGAAATTCGCACTGCTTGCTGTAAGAGTTAAAACATTTTCTAAGGAAATCTCAAGAAGAGATTCTAAGATACTTATGATATTGAAAGAGTACAAGGCTTAGAAGCCTCGAATTTAATTAAAAATTGAAAAAATTAGGGTATCGACTTAAAGTGGTGTACTATAGGGACCAAATCTTGAAAATAGGGGACTTTAGAGACTACAGCTGAATATAGGGTATAATAGGGGTTATGTGGACTGGTCTGCAAGGCCTGTATCATTCAAAATGCTTACTGTTTTCATTATTATTTTAGATAGACTGGTTCACTCAAGTCCCTTAGCACTGCGATTTAACCTATTGTACTATGCATTTATTTAAAAACCCTGGTGAATAGAAACCATCCACAAACGAAACTCCTCATGGCTAAGGATATGTGAAAATTTTACTTTACTAAGGTGGGCATACAATTCCTATGTAAATTCAATCACATTCAGTGAATCGCGGATGCATCCTACTTTATCAGAAGTACTCGCATTTGCCTGGACGTTACATTGAGTGTTTCATCGAGTGTACATAGTTAACCTCGACGTCAAACTTTCCGCTCGACATGAGTTAAATGCAGTGAATACACGGGCTAAACGTATCTCACAAACGGTTACCCATCCTAGTGCTAGCCGCGTTCGGAATGGCTTGACTTCTGTAACTCGCCCGATTCAAGATTCACCGCGCAGTAAATTTCGTTGGCTTATTAAACATCCTTAGAAATACGTCTACGCATTCTCTATCTTCCTATCTGATCCAAAAAGAACAGAAATATCAGAGAGCTCTCTTTTTTCAACCAAAAAATTTTTTCACATCAAAGTGAGTGAAATAGCCACGGAGCCCTGCTCCAACACCTTTTTTCCAAACCGAAACAATTTTTATTCATCGACAATCCCGTAAAAACCCCCCTTTTTCATTGGAGTACTACAAGGCTTTTACGATCACAGTGAAATTTGCACCGTTTGCTATAAGAGCTGAAAGCTTTTTCAAGGATATTGTGTTCTGTTCTCGCCGTAATGCAAAGGTTTGCACTATGCAAAACGACTATACGTCGGATCGAACGGACGTTCAGATTACGGTTGCACCATTGGAGAACAGGGACTACCAAGATTCGTATTGAAGCCAGCGCGCACTTTCCGACAATTTCGAAGGGGTGTGCAGAGAGAATGGTCGGACTGGTGCCGCTGGTTCGACCAAAGATAGAATGAAACGGCGAAGTGGATGCCAGAGGAAGTAGAAGAGAGCGTGGTTTCGCCCGAATGCATTGATAGCAACCTGACCCAGTTCTCTCTGCTTCCCGGATTTATAGGATGGCGCTATCGCCACATCTGCACTTCAATAGTTTTACGGTTCTGCGACCTAATTTCGAAAAATCCCGATGACAGTCTTCCAAAAGAAATAGCCACCCGACTTTTGTCGCAAAGGCGAGAAAACAACTCTTGAATCCAATCTTTATTCGTGTTTCTCAAACACGAGGACAATAGAACTCACTCCTTTTCCCGGATGACTTTTTGATACATAATTGTTTCTGCCAGAAGCGAACTTTTAATCATCACCATTTAGACAATCTTGAGAGAACAAAGAGCTTTCTTGATTTCTTCCAAAAAAATTGTGATTGAAATAACTTATACATATCATGAACAATGCTACCGTGCAAGATAAGAAAGCGGTAATTAAATTTAAGATTTGTTATTTGATTTACAATTGTATTCTATTGAAATATATTAAAAATAATTGAGAATCGGTGGTTGCTGGAGGAGGGGCGCAATCTCAAATTTAGCCACCGCTTTCATGTATTGCACAGCAGATTGGATTTGTTGTTAGTCCGAATTTTTTAACATTCGAGAAGTTAACGATACAAGCTTTAGAAAGGAAAAAAACATTGAACCATTTAGTAAACGTTATACGACATTTTTATAAATGTGTGACATATCCTAAAGTCTTAGACAGTACAGTCACGTTTCAAAAACTTATATATTCTCAAACGATCGAACTGACTGGCTTACCAGCTTGTTAATTACATTCCATCGCAGATTTTTTTGAAGCCGATTATTGTAAAATTGTATACAATGGCTTAAAATTGTAAAATCAAGCGATGAATGAGATATCAGTATTGGAAGCTGAGTTGACGAATGCTGGAATCTAAGTTTGTTGTAATGAAAAAACCCATGGGATGTACATTTTGTTTGATGAGATGCGTACCTTCATTCTAGGTTAGAATTTGTGTCAGAATGTGATTGCTTCTGTATTTATATTTACTATTGCTTGTTACATTAAATATTTTTTAAGCGTGTAAACAAAGATTATGGACCATGTATTTTGACATATTGAATAATGATAATTAGTGATTAAAAATATTGATAATCGTTGGAGCTTTAATGAACAGAAGGGTGTCGCTAACTTTCGGCCATTCAAATTCTTTTACTCCAAGTACAAAATTACATTCCAATAATCAAAAACATTTTTTTTCAAATTTAGCAAAATCTATTAAAATTTACCCCCTGACACACCCCTGAAAGTTTCCGATATGATTAACATGAGGAAATATATGCAAAAATGAAAAATTCACATCACTAGCTCAGTTTTTGTCAAAGTCTTCTATAAACCGCGGAATGTAGTCTTCTATTAAATATAAACATAGTAGTATAAAGAAAAAATGTGAAATTTGTTAAAGCTTCAAAATGGCGTATACGTGATCCCTATATATCCCTATTCCTGAGCCCCCCCTGCCATTGTAAGCATATTTTTGCATTACGAATAACAACAATAAGCATCTATTTTAAACCCTCCCCCCTCCCTCTTAAAATGCTTACATGATACATGAATAGCCCCTTAGCAACGAAAATGATTTCCATTTTATGAAAAAGTCTTCTTAAGGGCTACAAAGCAAGTGCTGATATTAATAATTCTAAACCTTGAATAAATCCAAAATGACAACTGTTTAGATTACAAGAAAATTATTAATTGCCCCATTTTTTAAGGAAAGCCGCTTCTTTTACATTTGAAATTGTTATTATTTGTTTATTATATATATAGTATATCAATTTTATTTTAAATTAATTCCCTTTTTAAATAGCCCCTATATTCTTCTTTTTATATATTTATACCAAGTTTTCTATCCAGACCCGTTTTTTTGTAGGTGCAAAAAAATTCATATCGCATCGAAATAGAGTACGGATTGAGAAAAAAAGTGTCATAAATCGATAGCAGTTACGTGAGGTGATGTTTCTCCTTTTTCACTTTTTATTCCTCTTATTTTCTCTTTGCTCTCACTCTTCCTTCTCCCGCTTTCGCTGCCCAATAGCAGCCCACCCGGCAGTCAGCGAAATTTAATTCGCTTAGGATCTGCGTAACGCTCAGCTCTGATTAAAAGTCGCATTATGTTCGCAATGTCGCACCAACAGTTTCTATAATCGGGACTACTTTATCTCGTAAAAATTAATTTAATCAAAACAATTAATAAAGAAAAGGCAGCAAGTTAGTGAGGTAAGTCTAAATAAAACCAGGAGTTAATAAAGTTAGCACTGAAGCAAGCATCATTTCAAAAACAGGGTGGCCGGAAAACTTAATTTTTAAAATTCCATGACTTCCCTGATTTTCCCTGGCTGTTTTTTGTTTACGACCATTATTATTTGAAAACCAAAATTCTAATCGTGTAACATTTTTAATATACAATTAAGTTTACTATTGTGCATTATTAATTTGACTGATGTTTTTTTTTGAATTCAAAAGAATTTAATTTATACTATTTCAAAACAATTCAAGTTTATATTAAAAGGATTCAAGCGAATTGCAAAAAGTTAAAGTAATTTAAAATCTCTATTGATTTTAGTAAGATTGGAGTGAATGGAAAGGAATTTAAGGGAAAAGAGAAGCAGTCAATAAAATTCAAGTGACTCATGGTGAATTAAAAAAAAGCCAAGTAAATTGAAAATAATTCAAAAATATGAAAAAAATCATTGAATTCAGTTACTTTGACATGAATTTAGACAAATTCAAGTACATCAAATTGAACGAATTTCGGAGAATCCAAGTGCATTGGAGAAATTAAGAATTAGGAATTCTAAATAGTTCGAAAGAATTTACGATAAATAAATAAGAATTTAGAGCAAATCCCAAGTGGATTCAGATGAATTGCAAAAAATATTTGAAAATCTCTTCCAATTTTTGAAAACCTATGAAATTCCTCACTTCTGGTAAGTAAATTCTTTAAAATCCATAATTGTGAGAAAATCCTCTCAAATTCTATTAAATCTGATAATATTTTCTAATATTCTGGGAAATTTATTTAAATATTTTAGGAGCTTTGAAAATCCCTTAAAATCATTGAAATTCTTTAAATTCTTTCATATTTCTCGGAAATCCTTTAAAAGCATCCCTGGAAATTCCTTGAAAATTGGTAATTTATTGAAAATTCCATGGAACTTTTTAAGATACCCTAAAATATTTTAAAATAGCCGATTAAATTATAGGTCCTTTAAGATCATTCCATATTTTCTAAAATTTCGGGCAATTTTTTAAAACCATATGAAAATATTTACAAATACTTGAAAATCCATCAAAAGATTGTCAATCTCTTGAAAAGGTCCTGAAATCTTTTAAAATGCCCTAAAATATTTGAAATCTTTCGGAATCACTTCAAATTATTGATATCTATAAGAAATACCCGAAGACATTTCAAATTCTTGAAAATCTTTTGAGCTTCCTTGCAATTTTTTGAAGCTTTTAAAATTTCTTTTCAAAATCCATTAAGATTATTAAACTTTTCGAAAATCTTAGAAAATCCCTTAAAACTTTGAAAAGCTATTTGAAATTCTTCGGAGGTTTTAAAAATACCCTAAAATCGTCATTATCTTTTGGAATATTTTCAAATTGTTGAATTCTATCACAAATTCCTTGGAATTGTTTAAAATACACAAAAATATTTCAAATCATTTTAAATATTTTTAAATACGTTTAAACTGTTTTCAATTCTTGGAAATTTCTTAGAGATTTGAAAAATACCCTAAAATTTTGAAAATCCTTTGGAATTTCTTGAAGTTATTGATATCAATAACAAATTCGTTGGAATCTTTTAAAATATTCCACAATCTTTAAAATGGTTGAAAACATATTTTCCTGATATCCTGGAAAATGCATTAACATATCTTGAAAGATTTTAACATCCCTTATAATCATTTTAATCCTCGGAAATCTTATAAAATCTCTCGAAACAGTTTAAAGCTCCTTAAATGTCCTTGGAAATTTGGAAATGCCTTAAAATCGCAAAAATCCGTTAGAATCCCTGCAAGCTTTTAAAAACTATTAAACATTCTTTGAAATGCGTTAAAATATCATAAAATACTTTATATCGCTTAGAATATTTAGAAATCGTTTGCAATTTTTTAAAGCTTTAGAATATTCTCTGGAATTTTTTTAAAACACCCAAAAATATATCAAATCAAATGAAATATTTTGAAACTTTTTAAAACTCTTGAAAATTTCCTTCAATTTTTAGAAATAATACTAAAATATTTAAAACCATTTTGAATCACTTAACATTATTGACAACTTTTGCAATTTCTTTTAAATCTTTTAAAATACCCTAGAATATTTCAAATCCTTTTGAATCTGTTCAAATCCCTCAAAACTTTTTTATGCTCTTAAAAATACCTAGGAATTAAGAAAATCTAAAAAATTTCAAATCCTTTGAAATCCTTTTAAATTTCTTAAATCGTTTAAAAAGTTAATTGAAATCTTCTAAAATACCCTACAATACTTCAAATCCTTTGGAATATTTAAAAATCTTTGAAACTTTTTAAATCTCTTCAAAATTTCTTGGAATCACTTAAAATTTTTGAAATATGTTTTAAATTTCTTGGAATCATTTAAAATATCCTAATATATTTTTAAAGAATTCAAGAAAATTCAGAAATAGTTACAGACCTGAATTCAATAGTGGTCAACATATGAACTAATATATTGAAAAAAGTGACTAAAGTGATCTTTCCATTTTAAAAAGTGATTTAAGGAAAAAGGTGACTGAAAATTACTGTGCGGCTATACTGATAGTTTTGAAAGTTACTCAAAGTGCTTCTTACATAAATTCCCTGACTATTGCAATATTTTTCGAAATCCCTAATTTGTCCGAGGGTTTCCCTAGCCAACAAAATTCCCTGACTTTTTCATGATTTCCAGGTTTTCCCTGGACTACGGGCACCCAGAATAAAATCTCGAAGGCAAATAAATAATTTTGATTTTTAATTTTTACTTGAACCTACAAAAGGAATGGTTCCGCATAATACAATAGTCGATTATTAATATTATATGTAAACGTATAATGAAACATTCTCTAAGGGACCCCTATAACTCTTCGCCCTAAAGGGAAAGTACGCTATATCCCTGAACTATAAAACTGAGAAAATGACGTTCCAAGTTTAACCATATTATACACTATTAAAATGTTGTTAAATGTAAAAATAAGTTTATCGGTCAAAAACAGTGCGTGACCCAGAACATAATTACAAAAAAAAAATAATATTACAGTACCCTCCCGCCTATCGCGAAAGTCTGGACACATAAAAAACTTTTCTACCCCTGAGCCTTATTCTCATATCTGATTGGTTGAGAAAATCGAATCCATTCAAGAAGTTAAGGTCAAAATTTGACAGTTGAAAAATTTTCTGGCTTGGTACATGTTTTATTCAGAAAAAAACATTTAAAATTTGAGAACTCTTAATAGGCACGTAAGTGTTTCCAAATAAAATAACTTGCATTTTGCGTATAGCTTCATCATTCCTAAATCAAACTGCAGCACAATTTGATAAACTCTGAGGATAAATATTTAAAATAATTTTTAGGTGATTTTTAATTATTATAATTTTCTGTTAATTAATATATTATAAATAAAAGTATATTGATTTAAATGTATATTTTATTTTATTTAATATTCTCGCATTTTTAACCTTACATATAAGGGCGTTTCCACGGAATGTGTCATTTTTCTGTCACCATGATATTATAGGCAATCCTACACTTGAAATACAAGTTATATTGCATAAAAATTAACAGACAGACTCTCTACAATTGTAACAAGAGTTTACAGTGCTTACAGAAACTCTCTTGAAAAGATACAACATATAATAGTTGGACAGATCCCAAAAATATACTAGAGTAACATTTTTCACTATAGCTACAAATTCAATGCTTTGCATGCTCACAGCTTTTCTGCGCAATGTTTGCAAATTCTGAGAAAAATAATTTTGTTTGAGTGGAGCCTAGGCTACTAAAATTTCATGGATTTTAATTGTGCTTTGGTTTATAACTCAGAAAAAAAATCTCAAAATCGTGTCACCGCTTTTACAATTCAAATGTGTGTAGTTGTGGAAAGTGCGCGCAACTACCTAGGTCAAAAATCTTTTGATTTTTGATTAGATTCATATATTTCGCAGACACCATATAATGGAAAAAGATGTGCTTGTAAAATTATCGAAGTACTACACATTCAAATATCGAAAATATTGAATTTGGCGAAAAAATATCCCCTCCATCATTGTATTTTCCTCTCAGAACGTTTTAAAGGAAACTTTTCTATGCTCACGGAAATTAAAAAGCATATTGGGCTGCAGGTAAATAATGGCAAAACATTACTTTTTTCTACCAAATTACTCGTATAAAATATTTTTGGAACGAAGAGGTTTTCATATTTGAAAGGCCAAAAGTTTTTGGTGAACTGACATTACTTTAGTAAAAATACAAACTAAAAATATTTTTATATCAAATTTTCGGCACATAAATCAATCATTATTATAAACAAGTGAATCCTTTTCTAACCAAGTAAATCAAAAAAGAGTTTAAGAAAATATTTCTAATGTTTCTTCTCGAAATTAACATATTTCAAATAATAGTTTAATGATGAAACATAAATTTAAAACAATTTTTAAGCCATTTTTAATATCAAAATTAAATTAAACGTTAAATATCATATCATTTGCTGATTTTAATGAAAGTACGTTTTTCGTGATACATTCCAATATAATTTCCATTAAATTTTATTTGAGTAATATCAGAGAGAGAAGCAGTAATATTACTGTGCAATATATTATATTTGATCTATATTAGAATCACAATATCAGTATCTATAATATAATATTATATTATACGATTTTTCTATTACCATATTAACGTAACCTAATTTTTTATATTCAATAGAACTTGTTAGAGAATAAGTATGTATTCCTTTGGGTTTGAAATTTCCCGCCTTAAGTGTAATTTTTCTTCTTCCCACCAGGGAGACACTTTCTATACGGACTTGCTAAAACTAGTTTGTGAACAAGATAGAAAAAAGTTGTGACAAATTATTGAACTGAAATATTCAGTGTTCAATCAAATTATCTATATAATTTGCGTTCATATAATAAAATATATACTAGTATGTGTTTTTTCAAGTCATTGGTGCTTTTTGTTACTAAAATTACAACGAAGATATATATTTACTTATAATTATTGTTTGTTCTATTTATACTGCTTTTCATTAAACAATTATATATTTTTTACAAAATATTTAATGTGATCGTAGTTTCGGGCGAATCCCAAAGTAATTTATTTTAAATATTATCAGATAATAAATTAATTATATTATTTAATATTAATTTTTATTATTGTCAAACAAAAATAATGTAAATGAGGAGGTTTTACTGCGAAAAAGGCAAACTCAGTCAAAAAAACCTCAAGAAGAAGCTTAGAAGAAATCTGAGCGGAATAGAAAAAGAAACATTAGCAATATGGATTACATAACTCTTACTCACCTGTGATGTTTCGCAATACTTTGTTATAGGAATAATAAAGAAGATAAGTATATTATGCACCCAGAAATACAATCGTGATTTTAGTCCATTCTAGATTCTGAATAAAAAAGCATGAAATTGATGTTAACTTGTTCCAAATGATCAGAAATGATTTATGGAATTTACCATAAATTACCCAAAATTCATTTTAAAAAATTTCCATAAATATCCGGAAATTTACGAAAATTTTCGGTTATCAATGGCAATTTTACAGATAAATATAGAAACTTGCCATATATTACCCGAAGTACTTTTTTAAAAATTTCCATAAATTTTAGGAAATTTATGACAATTTTTGGTCATTTCAATTTACGACTTCTTATATTCTAAATGTTCAGGATATAATTTCAGTATTGAAAAAACAACCGACCTTGATGTAAAATAAAACACAAAGTATGATGAATCAAAATTAAGTAATAAAGTTTCGAATTTTTCAAACAAAATCTGCATTATTTCTTTAAAGACACTCGTTATATATTTTTAATTAAGAAGAAAGTAATTTGAATACGACTGGAAAGTACCTTAAAAATTTAGAAAGAAGAAACAACCCTCCTTGGTCTTCCATTCATAAAATATTATTAATTTAATTAAGCTTATGGACATACAAATTTCAATATTTTGTGCAAACTGCGCGCAAACTCAAAAAAAATTGACCAAGCTAAAAAATTCGTTTCTATATGTATTTAAAATGTAAGAAATTTTTTTAGCTAATCTGGACAACTGTTTTTGGACGTAACGCAATATGAAATTCAAAAAATCTATTTCTCCTCAGGATTATAGTTATAATTAAAATTTTGGGTAAAGAGTTCAACAGAATGATAATTTACATCATTCTACTGTATTACGTACCTTGAATTAAATGAGTTATATACAAATTAATGACTTTGGAATTATATTCCGATGGTTAATTTTAAGGATAAACTTATTTTTGAAAATTGTTATCTTTCAAATGGATGTTAGGTATCCATATAAAATATGTGCTGCGAAGCTGACTGTTTTTCCTTATAACAATCTTTCCTAATTCTAGTTAATAATTGCAACAGCTTAGGGAATAGATTTCAATAAAAGATTTATTTAGAAACAAATTTTAATACCTAATGAGCCTAAAAATAATAATGGTTCAAAATTTTCATAAAGTGAACGAGGTGTAGTAAAACTTTAGGGCCACGCACTGTCCCTAGCACGGAATGTAATACCAATTAATTACATTGATTATAAAGGGGAACATATAAGCCAGATATAGATAGTAAGAGCTAATAAAGTTAGCTCTAAAACCAACATGCGTTTAATTCGATGTGGAAGACAAATAGCTAATTTATACGTCGAAAGCTTCACAGTATATTGAACCGAGCAACAGAAAATGTGTGTGTTTGTGGTATAATATGAAACTCAAAAGACACATTTGCGCGTGTATAAAACGTGCCGTAACTCTGGTTTATAGTCCATTTAATACCTATGATGGGGAGATATTAAATTTGAACTGCGCCCCAATTTTATAAAAGGATGGCACAAACAATCCATAAAATCACACCCGAAATATTTCTGTTTGTACCTGAATTTAATCCAAGTTAATCGAGATCAATACAAATTTCCTTAAATGACATCTTTGCTGGTTTTTCGAAAAACATCGTTTTCAATTGACTCAAGTATCATAATTGTGAAGAAAATTTTCTAATTTAGCATTAGAATCTAGAATTAAAAGAAAAACTGAAAACAACAAAAATCAATTATGAAAATTCCAGACCATAATGCAAATTAAAAAGATCTTCGTTACAATTAATATATATATATATATATATATATATATATATATATATA